>WBNM01040828.1:977-33960 GCA_013399055.1 Ramphastos sulfuratus
AGGTACTGAGCCTGGCAGCTCCCCTCACATCACACAGGGCACTGAACTGGGCTCCCTTTCTTCATTCAGCACTGAATAAACCTTGCTCACTCCTTGGCAGCCTCCTTTGATGTTCATTCCTTTTCCTTGGATGCCCTTCTCTGAACCTGCTCCAGACCCTCAATGTCCATCTTGGAGGAGGGTCCCAAAACTGAACCCAGTACTCAAGTTGTGCCCTCACCAGTGCACAGGGGCACAATCCCTGCCCTGCTCCTGCTGGCCACACCAATGCTGATACAGGCCAGGATGCTGGTGGCATTCTTGGCCACCTGGGCACACTGCTGGTTCATCTGCAGCTGCTGGCAGCCAGCACCTCCAGGTACTTTTCTGTTGGGCAGTTTCCAGCCACTCTCCCCCAAGTAGTCTGGAGCCTTCATGAGGTTGTTGTAACCCAAGTGCAAGACCCAACACTTGGCCTTGTTGAACCTCATCCCATAGGCTTCAGGCCATGGATCCAGCCTGGCCAGGGCCCTCTTTAGAGACATCCTGCCCTCCAGCAGATTAACACACCCTCTGAGCTTAGTGTCATCTACAAAGTGACTGAGGGTACCCTTGATCTCCTCATCCAGGTAAAGATATTAAAGAGAACTGGCCCCAGCAGAGGCTTTCGGAATGCTCTCAGCTAACCACATCTGCAAATGACAGAAGACACTTTTAGAATGACAACATGCAAGCTTTCAAATTTGAAATCCAATACTTCCTTAAGCCTCTGGACACTGATCTAACATGGTGTTTAAAATCACCTTCCAAATCCTGCCAGCTTCCTAAATCAAGATTAAAAATCTTATGCCTTATCAGTTGAATTAAATCCATTCCTATTGAGTGGAATTCAATGCAGAAAAAATGAAGTTTCTGGGTCTTTTCCTTAAAAAAACCCAACAACTATTGTCTTCTACTAGGGAAATTCCCATAGCTCTTCCTGCAAATGGACAAGATGACATCATGGAGAAGATACCACCAAGAGGAAAAAAACCCTTCTCTAAGAGCCCCTTGTTGCAGAAAAGCCAAAATATTGCTCAAAGGAAAAGGATGAAAGAAAGAAGAGAGGAGGGGGTTGCCTGGGGAAGCAAAGATTTGATTTGGATTATGTTGACACACAACCTTGAAGTCTCTGACTTGCCACTTGAGTTCTTTTAACCCTACATGTACAGATTCCCCCAAACTGCAGCTGGATTAATTTAAGGGACTAAGGTGAGAAATGTTCCAAAGTCAGCTCTGCTCTTTCACAGGGAAAAACCCCACCAAGGTGGAGTTACCCTGCAACTTCTGCCAACTTCACTTCCCAGCATTTCACCATCACAGCGCTGAGCCTGGCTGGTGGCTGCAGATGGGGAAGTGGGACCTTACTGTCCCATCCACCTTCCCGCTTGCCACACTGCTGTCTCCTCTCCTTCACAGACTCACAGAACACATCTGGTTAACAGAGCCCTTCAAGCTTACGCAGTCTGACCCTCCACCCAGCACTGCAGGCTCACCACTAAACCATGTCTCTCAGCACCAGCTCCACAGGCTACTGGAAGACCCTCAGGGATGGTAACTCCACTACTGCCCTGGGCAGCCTGTTCTGGTGTTTGAGAACCCTTCCACTGCAGAAATAGTTCCCAAGCTCCAGCCTGCAGACAGCTTGCATCTCACAGGATCAGTTTAAATTCTGCCAACAGAATTAACTCCATTCAACCACTACTCTTTGGGCCTGGCCATCCAGACAGATTTGTATCTAGCAAAGCATCCACCCACCCAATCCATGAGTTGCTTACAGACATTACAGGATTAGGACAAAATTAAAGTTCAGGTTAAGCTCATTCTGTTTTGACTGCTTTGTATTTGTCTGCTTATGCACAGAAAAGATGGTATCTTGCTTTATTCAGGTCAGTTACACGTATCATTGTGTGACTGTGGGAGAGACTAAGAGCAGACAGACATTTTTGCTCTTACATAACAGTTTTAATTTCATCAAGGTTTCCCAACTAGGTACCTAATTCTCACATTTAAAAAAAGATTTCTAATGTAGCTATATCAAAAACTCTTCATTTTCTTAGCTAGAAATTCATACCTTATAAATGGTTTATTTACATCTTCATGCGGCATGGCCCTGGAGATAGGTCACAAAACCAAAAAACAAAACATATGTATTCCATCATAAAAAAACATTAGGTCTGGGCTAAAATATGTAAATAATTAGGTACATTTTCTTACCAGTGAAATACAGGTCATTCAAAGCTTAAAAGTACAAATCCATCTCAAATTGGCAATGTGCAAACCAGCAAATTTGTTCAAGACATAACTGTGGGTACTTAGTGAAATGAGTTGAATGTTAGAAAATTACACTACATCAGAAAAAGCTAACCTAACACTATACTTAAGTGTTCATTCAGTTCACTGGCTCACAACTCACAGAATCACCCAGTGAATCATTAATGCTCCCTTCTTTCTTCCTTTTAGCTCTCTTCAGTGATTTCTTGGTCATTTGAATCATTTGTTCAAGTTTAGATTTGTTGGCTCACACAACACAAAAGCATCACAAACTTACAAAATGCTGTTCTGGGGACCTAGTACTTTTCCTGAGTACAAATCCAACCATTGGTTTGTAAAATACTGAGAGGTGTATACGATCTTCCTTAGGCATGTAACTACGAGTGTTAACTACTGATAAAGCACATCATGTTTAAACACTGCTGACAGAAACAGTAACTTAAGAATCCAAGAATTGCTGTTTTATACCTGAATTGTACCAGAACTGCTGCATTTGTCATTCAACAGACCACATATTTACTAAGAAAACTAATTATTTCTCTGTTTCCATTCAAATATGGAGGAGGAAACTACTCTTCCAGCTCAGTGCAATAAGTCTTTGTTTCGACCCCCTGTTGAGAAAATGTTAAAAAAATGTAAAATAAGACCCATTTCTAAAATTGCTAAAGAATTCAGAGCCAGTTGGAAAGCACATGATCTGACCTTCTCTATATTTAGCTGAATTAGTTCTAATGAAAACACTTTTAATCCTCACAAAATCCTTTGGCATGTGGCAAACGGATGAAACAGCAGACCCCAAGGCATCATCAATACCCGAAGTTTGAATAACTGGTGAACAGCTCATATGTCAGCTGTCAGATATAGCTGCATTACCTTAACAAGTAATTGGATATCTTTCATGCTTTAGGAGTGGAATTATCTGACTAGATCTAGCTTTGGAAAGAAATGCAGGTGTTAACACTAAAGTACTTCAGAAAGGATCCTCCAGAATAACTTACTGTGAGGTGATACTTTGCTTAGAGGTACAACCACTAGCTCACCTTTCAAGGAGAGGATTTTCCATTCACAGTCCCTTGTGATGGCTGAATAAACCTAGCTCTCTCTTGCATGTCACGTGCAAAACTCCCTGACTAGTTCAGCAGTTTCTACCACACTCACCCTATCATGTCCATATGTTTATTGTTCTGGGGTGTAGACAAATGGACACACCATTCCATTTGTGGTCTCACAAATAGAAGCGAGGCATTACTTCCCTTGATCCCTTCTGGTTACAGTCCTAATGCAGTTTAGGATGGAGCTGGCCCTCTTCGCTGAAAGAGCATACTGCTGCCTCATGTTCAACCTTCCTGTCCATTGTAAACTGGTTTTGATCACTATTTCTAGTTTCTAGTATTGAGAGTGAATTAGCAAATGGGAAGTTGTCACAGATTGAGTCAACTCTGATGATATTCAAAATCATGCTGCATCATGCCAACTTCAAACTGAAATGTTGGTTGGAGCAAAGTATCATGGGGCTTGTAGTTCAGATTGCAACAGGAGAAACTCTTGTTCCAGTTGCTGCTTTCAGGTTCTGGGTTTGGGATGTTGTTCTCTTCTGCTGGTATGGCAGTGGGACGGTGTGTGGGGGGGTGTCAGCTCATTGACTTCTGTTCCTTTCTGTGTTTTGTGCTTTTTTGGCAAATAGGCCAAGGCCAATGCATTATCTCATTTTTTCTCATGAAAGCTCTTTATTTCAACCTGTAAGATTTTTTTCCCCCCTCATTTCTGTGTTAACCCATTACAGAAGTCAAGTAAAGTTTCAGGATTTTTATAAATTACTTGGATGCAAAAATCAAACATTAACTAAGCAAGTTTACTGATGATACTACACTGGACTCCCACAAGGACAGAGAGGCCTTATAGAGAGATGTGAATAGACTAGGGAGCTAGGGAATAACCACCTGTATGAAAGTGTGTAATTCTCTACCTGAGACAGGGTGACCCTGGTTATACATAGAAATTGGAAGATGAGAAAGTTAGAGAGCAGCCTGACAGAAACAGGTCTGGGGATTTGGGTTGATATGAAGTTGAATATGAGTCAACAGTATTTGCACCCAAAGGTTCAATAAGCACAGTACAGCTAGCCAGTCAAGAGAGGTGACTGTCTCACACTACACTCCATTGGTGCAGTCCTATCTTGAGTACAATGTGCAGTTTTGGATGTCTTAATATAAGAAGGCCATCAGATTATTTGAGTTTGCCCCAAGCTGATGAAAATCCTTGAAGAGAAGCAGTTGCAGTTGGCTTGTTCACCCTTGAGAAGTCTGAGGGGTGATCATATTGCTATCTACAATTTCCTTACTGAATCCTTCTTTTTCACATTGAAACAAGTGCATTATGTTAGGCTGCCTGTGGCCTCCCAGTGAAAAGTTCAAAGCCCCCACAGCAGGGAGAAAGTGTTCTAGTGACAGCTATTTTGAGCACCTGAAGAAGACCTTAAATCTGAAACTCACAGTCATAGCCTTCTGCATCATGGAAGCACAGAACAGGAAATCTAGAAAGGGCTAAAATTTTAATGGAGCTGTTTAGACACAGGCACATTACTAAGTCACTCATCTCAGTGATTCCAAGCTCCCCAGCTTCAGAAACAAGATAATGGGTCGACACAGTTGTATTGGTACTGTTATTTCTAGAGAATGTTGCATCAAGTGGTTTCTGAAAAATCAATCCCACAAAACTGAGGCAATAAAAAGTAAGTTTGAGGGTGTTAATTCTAGTTTTACTCATGGTGACAGGTAACAAGTGCTTTCAAAATGGGATTTTTCATCAGCAAGAGACCTTTTCCTAGAATACACATAAACGCCCAGTTCATGCAATAACATTTAGACATGAGGAAGAAATGCTGTGGGAGACATATGTGTTGTGGAAGGGCAATACAGGCCTAATACATGTCCTGGCTTATCCAGACATGATCCTCTGCTCCCCCTGCTCTCTGCTGAACACGAGGTTGTGGCATGGCAGTTCACATGAGAGGGTATCTGGGGAGGGCCCTCCACCCTGCTTCTAAATGCACAGCCCTGAGAAGTGCTCAGGCTTTCTGCCAAAATGGTGGGCACTCAATCAATAGCTAAAACTACAGTGTCTACAGAAAAAGACCCTGAGAAGCCTGCTGTATTCAACGTGATGGAACTGGTGAAGAAGGAGACCTCAGTATAGGTGATAGGTTGCAGCAAGTCCCCAGACTCTTCTCCTAGTGAGAAGGTTAGTATCTGGAAAAAGTGTGTGCAATAGTTGAGGATCTCTTACATCAGGTGGCTAAGTTGCAAGAAACACCCATAAGGTTATGCACATCATTAGAGTAGCTGAGACAGCCATAGATGGTTTCATAACCACATTCCTGTGGCAGATCTCACAGAAAACAAGGTACTTTGGACCTGGTGATGCACAAAAGTGAGACTCTGCCTCAGTCTCCACTCTATGCATCACCAGCAAAACTGGATATGAATCTTTTAATACCTATCGACACCTTTAGACATACAAGGTCTACTGTAGAAAGAAGCAATGAGTGCTTCTAGTGGGTGTCTTTGTGTTAAAGGGCATTGAGATGTCCATCTGCTGAGCTGACAGGGAGTCATGAGGGATACACTGTCTGGGGCTATCCTGCAACTTCTGGCTTCTCCTCTCCAACAAATTAATTTCACTAATCACTTTTCTTCTAACTCCTCCTCTGGCCGATCCTCAAAACCTTGGGGTAAGGTATAGGGGTGGGGAGAAGGTGGAAGGGTGGTTGGGAACCCCTCCTGGGGTCTCTGATTTCTGGGAGGGAAGTTGTGTTTCTGTATTACCTTTACCTTGTATATTTCTGTAAATATTCCTGTATATAGTGTATATATCTGCTTGTATATTGTGCTGAGCGGTAAATATAGCTTCATCTAAACTTCCAGCCAACTGGGTCATTTTACAAAGTGTGGGGGGGTGGGTAACTCCCAAACCCACATCANTAAAGAATAATAAATCAATCTCTTCTTCCTAGCTGGCAGGTCTGTAACAGACTCCAACCAGGATGTCAGCCTTGTTGTCCCTCCCCCTAATTCTTACCCATAGGAACTCAACCTGATCATCCTTCCATGACATCCAGAACCTCCCTAATATACAGGGCCACTCCTCCGCCCCTTCTCCCTCGCCTGTCTCTCCTGAAGAGTCTGTAGCCATTGATTACAGCACTCCAGTTGTGTGAGTCATCTCACTACATTTCTGTGATGGTGACAACATCATAGTTTTCCTCTTGGACCAAGGCTTCCAGCTCCTCTTGTTTACTACCCATACTGCATGCATTGGTGTACATACACTTCAGCTAGGCTGCTGGTTTTACCCCTGTCTCTGGCCTACCACCCTTAGCCTCCTTTGGTTCATCTCTAGTACTGCTGTGTTTAACCCCCTCCCGCTTCCAGCCTAGTTTAAAGCCCTTTCAACAAGCCCTGCCAGCTCATGTGCCAGGATCTTTCTCCCCCTCTGAGATAGATGTACCCCATCTGTCGCTAGCAGACCCGGACCCATATAAAGTTTCCCAAGATCAAATAACCCAAAATTTTGTTGGTGGCACCAGCCTCTTGTTAACCACTTGTTAATCAGGCATGATTTCCTGTTCCTCTCAGCATTCCTACCTGCAATTAAGGGCATTGATGAAAAGATTACCTGTGCCCCTGATCCCTCAACTACTTTTCCCTGTGCCTTGAAGTATTTTTTCATTGCTTTCAGACCTCTGTTATCAACCTCATCATTTCCCACCTGTATAACCAACAAAGGATAGTAATCAGAGGGCTGTACTATAGTAGGGGCAGCCTTCTGGTAGCATCCCTGACCTGGGCCCCAGGGAGGCAGCAGACTTCCCTGTGGGAGGGGCCTGTCTGGCATATGAGGCCTCCTGTTCCTTTCAGACGGGAGTCACCAATAACAATTACCCTCCTCTTCTTCTTTGGGTACAAGTACTGATGGGAGGGGCTGATTTACTTTAGCCAGCCCCCCAGATAGTGTTACTTCTGCTTCCAAAACCACCTCACCCTCGACCTCTAGTGCCCTATATTTGTTGTGCAAGGGCAATTGAGGGGGGTGAGAGGGGCTGGAAGGGGTTTCCCTTGATCCTTCTGACAGGCACCTGTATCCATTCCCCCATTTCTTGCTAAGGGGGTCTGCAGAGCCTGGTGCCCTATGATATACTTTTATGTGGGCAGGAATGTTACAAGCAAGAACCTGAGCAGAAATAAGGAAGACTATAAAGCCTTGGGGGTGCAAGTTAAAAGTATTGGTGTTCATCTTTTTCTCCATTTTACCAATTAAAGGGGGAAGCTAGAAATAGACGAGTAATGCACATCTGCTCCTGGTTGTGTGACTGGTGCCATCACAAGGGTTTTGGACTTTACGAGACATTCTTTGATGACCACAATCTGTTAGGAAGGGATGGAATACACCTGTCTTTAAGAGGCAAGGGAATATTTTGCACCAGGCTGGCCAACTTGGTGAGGCAGGCTTTAAAGTGAAGGACTTTGGGCAATGCTCATGACAGGACTTGAATGGTCCAAAACGGCAGGGTGCCCTGATGACAGAGGACACAGAAAAGATGGAGTTATTAAATGCTTGCTTTGCTTCAGTTTTTACTGCTAAGGCCTGCTCACAGACTGGTGAGCAGTTTTCACTGCTAAGGCCAGCTCCTGGTAGCAGGAGAGAGTCTAGAAAAAGCAAGACTCTCCCTTGTTTGAGAAGGATGAAGTTAGATATCACTTAGGCAAGCCAGACACCCACACAGCCACTGGCAGATTTTACACTAAACCACTCCGTCATTTTTGAAACATCACAGAGAACAGGAGAGGTGTCCAAGGATCAGAGGAAAACCTGTGTCACTGCGTCTTCAAAAAGGACAGGGAGCACCTAGGAAATTACAGGCCAGTCAGTCTCACCTCCATCCCTGGAAAGGTGATGGAACAGCTCATTCTGGAGGTGTGGAGAAAAAGAGCATGGAGAAAAAATAAGGTTATTGGGAGCAGTTGGCATGGATTCATAAGGAGAAATCATGCTTGACCAATCCAATAGCCTTCTATGATAGTATGATTAGCTGGACAGATGAGGGAAGAGCAGTGGATGCTGTTTTATGCCAACTTTAGTGCTGTCTCCCAGAACACCATTATAGGTAAGCTTAGGAAGTGTGGGTGACACAAGTGGACAGTGAGGTAGATTGAGAACTGAATGAATGACAGAGCTTAGATGGTTGTGAACAGTGGCACAGAGTCTAACTGGGGGCCTGTAGCTAGCGGTGTTCCCCAGGTGTCAGTACTGGATCTAGCCCTGTTCAACATCTTCATTAATCACCTGGAAGAAGGGCTGGAGTGTACTCTCAGAAAGTTTACTGCTCCTCCGCTGGGAGGAGTGGCTGACAGCAGATGTGCTGTCATTTAACGAGACCTGGACAGAGATAGGGGGTTGAGGATAGAGGAAATCTAAGGAAGTTCAGCAAGGGCAAGTGGAGAGTCCTGTACCTAGGAAGGAATAATTACATGATCCAGTAGTTTTCCTGCTGGAAAGCAGTTGTGTGGAGGAGGACCTGGGAGTCCTGGTGTGTAACAAAACAAGATAACCATAAGCCAGTAATGTGCAGAAGGGCAAAGGTATCTTAGGGTACATTAGGACAAAGGGAGGTTGTTTTCCCTCTCCGCTCTGCCCTAGTGAGACAACTTCTGGAGTAATGTGTCAAATTCTGGGCTCTGCAGTTCAAGAGGGGCAGGGAACTACTGGAGGCAGTCTAACAGAGGGCTACAAAGATCATTAGGGGACTGGGGCATCTCTCAGAAGTGGAAAGGCTGAGAGAGATAGGACTATTTAGCCTGGAACAGAGAAGGCTCAGAAGGCATCTCATTGATGTGGCGAACATGTCAAGAGGACGGGACCACACTCTTTTCAGTAGTGCCCTGTGATGAGACACCATCAAAGAGGGAACAAGCACAAACTGGAATACAAGGATTTCCATGTGAACATGAGGAAAAAGAGCACTGAAACAGGCTGCCCATTGAGATCGTGGAGGTTTCTTCCATGAACATATTCAAAACTCATTTGTACAAGATACTGTAGTTGAACCTGCTTTTATAGAGGGGTTGGACTAGATGGTCTCCAGAGGTTTCTTCCAACCTCTAACATTCTGTGCTTTTGTGANGAGACACCATCAAAGAGGGAACAAGCACAAACTGGAATACAAGGATTTCCATGTGAACATGAGGAAAAAGAGCACTGAAACAGGCTGCCCATTGAGATCGTGGAGGTTTCTTCCATGAACATATTCAAAACTCATTTGTACAAGATACTGTAGTTGAACCTGCTTTTATAGAGGGGTTGGACTAGATGGTCTCCAGAGGTTTCTTCCAACCTCTAACATTCTGTGCTTTTGTGACTACTGCAGCATTTCTTCCTCTAGCTTTAAGGTCTGCTATCTGGCAAATAAGTCACCCCTGTTACAATCAGTGAAAGTGTTTCTATTCATTCAGTTGGATTTCAGGCAAGTCCTAATTAAATTAATGGAAACTGACTTGTTGTAACACATTTCATGACAATGAGAGGCTAAATTTGTCAGATAATTTGATGGGAAAGATTTGCTTAGTTTCAGTACTTACTTAAAAACTTCCTAGTGTAGTCGCACTCCTGGCAGATTGCGATATTGGATAAGCAGGTAGTTCTTCCCATTTGTTCTACCTCTACAGACATCCATTTTATCATGGGACTTTTTAGTGATGCTTGAGAATTTTTTAACATCAAATATAGCTGGAAATTAGTACTACTTAACAGTAACCAAAAGAAAAAACTCTCATCCTTGGATATTAGCAATAGCAGTCAGCAGCTTCTAGGGGATAGCAATCCTCTGAATAATTTACTATTCCTATCTTGAATAAGCTAAAGCTCCCACAGTTACCATTAATAAGAAACTGCACAGGATCTCTTTGGCTTGATAGATCAGATCTTTCTTTAAATTATCCTTAAATAATCACATAGATCAAGATAAAATAATCTTGTCATATTTAATTTCCTATTAGGATATTTCTGAAACCCTTTTTTGTTCCCTGCTTCTCCCGAATTTTGTGTTAGAAAGATGAAAATCAAAATCACATTATTCCAGAGAAATGTACATAAACATCAAGTTTTGCTCATTTTTATGTAATAAACATATGCTTGAAGTTCAGTGTCTCAAAAAGTACTGTGTTCCTGATTGTCCCTCACATTAACTGTTCAAAAGATTTCTAATGTGACCATTAAAAAGCACTGGGTTTACTACTATGCAAAGAAACAAAAAGACTACTTATATCATGCAAAAAGAAATTGATTGTGCCCACTCAAAGCCCCCTCTGAAGACTGATGGTTGATAGTCACTTCATATCCTTGTAAAGTCAGTTAAATCAGAAAGATAGCACTAAAAATGGTTTCTGATGGCATAGACAGGGTCACCGCAAAAGATTACCTATGAGGGCTATAGCTTTAGGAACTTAGACAAAAGCCTATAAGAAATTACACATATTAAAGTAGTCCTTCTAGTGGCATGATAGAGTGAGCAACTTTTATGTAGAATTTCCACAGACCCAGTTTATCCTGTTCTCAAAGAAGAAAGCACCTGTAGGAACGTTTACAACTGTTATATTAATTTTTTAAGACAAAGTTGCATTTGAACTGAATATTTTTTTTTTAATGGATTTGGCTTCCAAGTAGTGTTGCTTTATAACCAGATACATAAAAAACAATACAAAATTAGAGGCATCACATCCAAACCCAAACCTTTTACTACCATCTTAATGAGCATTTTGGGCAATCTTGATACTTGATCTACCCATCCTCCAGGCAGAGGGAGGTGACCATTTCCTTGGATGGCTCAGACATTAGACTGGATGCAGCAAATTATTTAATACTATTGCCATTATAACTTGGCACCACTATTGCTTCTGTGAGTATAGACTAAGCAGCTAAATGTAAAAAAACTGCCATGAGTGATGCAGTAGATAAGAAAAGGGGCAGTGGGAAGATGGGCAGAAAGGTAGGGGGAAAAATGTGAGAAAAGCAGTAGTACTACAGTTAGGTTGTGTGTATCTTCACAGTTTTAATGTGGTAACACAAAATTTGCAGCCAGAAAAAAAACCCACTGTTTATCAAATGCAGCCTTCTGTATGAGACATCTCCCACATAAGACACCACCTAATGATGTGAAGCTCTGAACTAAAAAACTGAACAAGAATGTATTGGGAAAATGCCTTCTATGATTCAGAAAACTTAAGAAATTTCTACATACAATCTGGAAGGTCTTGAGGTTATCCTGTAATTAGTGCATCCAGTTTCAGTTTTGGTCTCTCTTTCTAGCTAAAATACAAAGATGCACACTGAGCCATTGCACTGTGAAATTGAGATGTGATACTCCATTACAACTGATATGGCAGCAACACACCATGCCAATTCAGTAAGCAAAGCTCAAAATATGCCATCCTTCCTTAATACAACAATGGAGTGCATTGTCCTTAAATTCTTAATTAAGATGGCTGAGAAAGTTACTGTCCTCTGCATCTAGCAACCATAGGTGAAGAAAGAGGCAACTGAAAGACAATGTTTTCATTTCATCGCTCTCTCACTAATGTAAAATCAGTTTGATGACTGTTTGAATTATAATTATGATAATCCTGATATTTTCTTCAGTAACTTACTTGAGACTGAAAAACACCCCAAACAAAACAAAACACTTTGGCAGACTGCTTCATGACATCATATTATTTGCAGGATGAAAGATACTTTCAATGAAGTGACTTTATTTCTTGCCTTATACTGGCTTTGACATAAATTTCCAGAGAGCCCTGAGGGCATTTCTTTTTACACTGTAGCACAGTCTTGTTATCAATTCAGGTGGAATAAAACCACTCAGCTTCACTTTATGGTCTTGTGCCCTGAATTTTTCACATGGCACCCTTTCAAACATAAAGAACACCATTGCAGAACAACATTAAAATCTTATGCTGATAAAACAGAATATACTAACACATTAAAGAGTATTGTATTTGTAGCCTCCCACTCGTATGATTTCTGTACTTAGTATCATTAAACAATTATTTTAAAAACAATAGCATTTGTTCAGAACCAGCCTTATTTTTTTCTATTATGTTAACATACATAAAAAATGCTACTTTTAAAATCTGTTTGTTTATTTATTTATTTAAATTTCTCTGGAAACAAGGCTAAAAAGCATCTCTGATGCAGTCACAAATTAGCAAAACTTATATTGCTAGTTTTTGTTTTATCTCTCCATTTCTTCTTTCTCAATTGGGATAGTATTTTTTTGTTGTGGAAACTGATTTCCTTTTACACCGCTTCCAAGTCAATGGTCACCAACCTGAGTAATATTCATGGAAAGTATTCAGTCAGTATGGCAAACTGCTAACAAGCTCCGATTCACCATAAATCACATTAAAAATGTACAAAACATTAACCACACTAAGTGACTACTTCTCCATATAAAAAGGAAAAAAAAACATGGTCATTTTCTACATTTCCTTCCATTTCAGAAGAAATAAACTGATACAATCTGTCAGAAACTCCTTGCACGTGAACATGCCCAGTAGCCACATGTGCTGGTTTAAGGCTAATTGGAATATTTTAATGGAGAAAATTATATTATAGGCTGAGAAAATAAAACAATGGTGATGTCTACTTCACTCATAGGCTTGCTCAGGTATATAAGACTAAGAATACAAAACAAAGATAAGCCACTCAGGCTTGCAGACACTCTTGGGCTGTCTAGGTTCTTGCCTTCTCCTCTCTGTCAAGTAATCTCACTAATCACTTTTCTTCTAACCCCCCTGGCCGATCCTCCAAACTCACCTTGTGTGTAAGGCAAACCTTGGGGTAAGGTATAGGGGTGGGGAGAAGGTGGAAGAGTGGTTGGAAGCCCCTCCTGGGGTCTCTGATTTCTGGGAGGGGGGTTGTGTTTCTGTATTACCTTTACCTTGTATATTTCTGTAAATATTCCTGTATATAGTGTATATATCTGCTTGTACATTGTGCTAAGCTGTAAACAGAGCTTCATTCCTTAACTTCCAGCTGGCTGAGTCTAGTCTGGGTGATTTTACGAAGTGTGGGGAGGTGGGGAACTCCCAAAGCATCACACCACATAAGAAGGATCAGCTCATCTCACCGTCAGTGAGAAGCATGACTTCAAGAAACAATCAACCTTTGGAAAGGTGCAACACCCAAACAGCCTATAGCACAAGTTCTTCAACATCAGCCATAAAATGTCTTCACCACACTGCCATTACGTTGTTACAAAATGTGAAGTACTAGAGGTGTAGCTAAGAGTTGAGCAGCAGTAATAAAAGCACATCTGTGCAAAGCTGCCAAAAAGCTATACTGCCATGTCTACTGCACCCCTGATTTGGGGTCTTAAATTAATTTCTTGGTGATAAAGCAGCAAACTGGAAAGACACAGCAGTGCCCTAGCCAAGTCTTTTCTCGCCATGCTTAAATGATTGAATTGATGGTATAGGAGCAGAACATAAAATAGAAAGTAGCACATCTCTCTTTGCTTTTAATATGGCTTTTAGGCTTCAAAGTACAAATAACGCACCCTAGAAAATATGTAAATTTGACCTAAAAAGTGCAACATCTATTTCAACTGTAATAGATATAACTATGATCCTTCTGGCAGGAAAACAGAAGTTTATCAAATAATTTCTTTCTGAACAGAACCCAAACACACTCTTAAATCTCATTTATCATTCATACCGTACACAGCATCTCACCATACCAAGAGGTGTGACTAGTGTTGCTATTCATGAATTTACAAGGAAATAGTTGCATTGATTCCTGTTTCTCTATATGCCTGTTTTTTATGCAGTTTGACTCTAAGGGCTGAAGTGTTATTACTTCCTAGAATATATCAAATCATCCTGAAGCAAGCATAGCAATTGCTCATTCATTATTACAATTTAAGTTAGAATGCAGCTCATTGCAGGCACAGGTAAATTACTGTCTTCATTTTAGTTGGTTATATGCACATAATTTCAGAAACATTTAGTGAACCATCTCACTAATGATAACAATATACCTTAGGATTTGTTCCAAGTATCTGTTTTTCAGTCAAGATTTAGCAAACTTGCCCTCTCATTTTGTTTCAGATTGAAATGTGGGTACCGTAAATTAACTAAAATAATAACCAGAATAAATTCTTAACTATTAAACAGTGATGAACCAGAAGAGCTCTCTGCCAACTGGACATCAAAAGATTAGCTAAAAGAAAAAAACAAGTCTACACAGCTTTACTGCCTTTGTGTCTAGATTTCTGCTCACTGTCTCATTGACAGTGAATAAAATAGAATAAAACCTCTTAACTTCTGTTTCTGAAGACTGTAAGACAGTCTAACATTACTATCTCATTATTATAGCACAGAAATTCACTTACAAGTGATGAAAAATATTATAAAAAATATCTCCCGAGTGTTTTATCATTCCATGTTTTATCATTGCAGTAACTTTTTTATTTCAAATCTGCATGAGGAAATACAGAATTATTCTATGTTACAGTCAACTTTTTATCACAGCAAAGGATTCAGAAGCAGAAGTTCTTCCTGTTTTGTAACAAACATGTTTCACTCTTTCAACACTCTGGAGAAGCAATTTTTTAATTCTATTTACCAAATTAGGGGGTTTTGGGGTTTTTTTTGTTTTTCTTTTTTAAGTATCCTGAAAAAAAGTTGCATTTGATAACCAAATTGTAATTAGATGTTTTAGCTGATTTAAGCCGTTGAACAGTGTGGCATTTCACCACATACCTAATAAAGCTTGCCACGTTTCCCAGTCTTTGTTCCTGTTGATACATTCTTTATGGACACAAACAAACTTGCTATAGCAGAAGAAATATTGTCCACACTACTATTTCACATATTTCAATGCAGCCAGAATTTCATATATATGAAAAAGGCACTGCGTCTCTTTCTAACGACACATTGTTTAGTTTTTTTTAGTCTTCTCTTGGGCTACCTCATGTGTTCTTGGTAGGGCAATCAAATAAAAATAATTAATGAAATAGGATCTAGTTTCTCAGTTGGACATAAATTTAGTATCTGATCTCTTTAAGCTTCCTGCAGTTTCTGGAGCTAGATTAGGCTGCTGTCCAGGTTAGATAAATGTTCTTTGTGTTCATTTGGTAGAGCTGAGCAGGCATTTCTACCGGGCCATATGCTGGGAAAAATCAGCCAAAATATCTTCTCCAGTGTTTCTCCTCATCACTGCCTCCTCCCCTTTGTTCCTTCCAATTCTATTTACTGAAATGCAATTCAAATTGTTTTTTTAAAAATGTTTAGCAGTCTTTTTTAGAAATAAAAACACAGACTAGATAAATTGTTTCTTTCCAAATGCATAGCAGAGTACTTCTACATAAGCATATCTCTAAATAGGTGGTGTTATGCTCATTGCGCACTGCAGATGCTTTATTTTTTGGTATTCTGTCTACTCTCAATTTAAGATATTTTTAAGTGCGCTTTTATTCCTTGATCCCACATCATGTATCATATCTGTTCCAAGCAGAAGTGCAACATCTTCAGCCTTTCCTAGGGCACAGGGTTCCCCAAATGAAGTCTTTAGTATGGCGTCATTCATTATTTTTTCATAAAATCATAGAATCATCGAATCAACCAGGTTGCAAAAGACCTCCAAGATCATCCAGTCCAACCTATCATCCAGCCCTATCCAATCAACTAGATCATGGCACTAGGTTCCTCATCCAGTCTTTTCTTGAACACCTCCAGGGCTGGCAACTCCACCACCTTCCTGGGCAGCCCATTCCAATGGCAAATCACTCTCTCTGTGAAGAACTTCCTCCTAATATCCAACCTAGACCTCCTCTTGCACAACTTGAGACTGTGTAAATTGTTAAAAAAATGGCTTGTTTCTCTAGATTCTGCCGTTTGGACTTCGCTTCATTTCCAGGGAGGGAATTTCTTCTTCTGTCACGTAGAGCCTCAGAAACTCTTTCACCACAAAACAAAGAGAAATGTGACTACCAGACATTCATGTAAGTGGAATTCCTGCTCTTACATATACAATGGCACGAAGTGGATCAGGAGTGCTGGCCGATAATACTTTTTTATTTCTTTTAAGGAATTGTTAGTATTGAGGTAACAATATCGTGGCCAGACACACAAAGAAGCAAGCTTCTGAACTCAAGCAGTGAAACAGAAACTGGACATGCAACTGCTGGAAAGCCTCTGGAAACTAACTTGTCTAAGGGGAAAGAAGGTTCCCCATTCTGCACAAAGCCACCCTTCCGGCACATGTGTTCAAGGCACTTGTTAATCCTTAATCCTTCTGATGGGAAGGCATTTGATAGTGCATTAGCATGTGTTTAAGCATACTGAAAAAAAAAATTAAAAATGAAATTACCAGCATGGAACACACTACAGGAAATACTTATTAGGAATAAAATTGGGAGTAGTGTAGGATGAGCTGATGACACAAGTCATAAAAATATTCTCCAATAATTTGTTTCAATCTGCACTTCAAATATAGCTCCTAGTACTCTGTGTGCCTGTTAGAATATGAAAATTTGAGAAAATAGGTTTATGGAACCATATCTAAACATGAGGGTACTAGTGAAGCAAGTCAAAACAGGCACACACGCCTGGATGAAAAGCATACAGAGCTAAGCTAGACAGCATCTGCAAATGATCCTAGTTTATCTAAATCAAATAAGGCCACTGTGGCCAGAGATGTATCAAATTCCAGTTCAGGCAACTGAGCACTGCACATAATTTCAAAAGAACAGGATAAGAGCATAGCTGCTGAATAACACCTTTCATTATTTATTTAAAACCAGACATTTCAAGGCAATCTTATTGATTCATTAATGAGTAACACAAATTGAGAAGTCTCAATGTGAGTCTTTGATTTCAGTGTTCATTTAGATGCACCGGTGTGAAAACATTGATGCTACACTTAAAATTATATTCACAGGATAAGAACTTCAAACATCTTATTGAAAAGACATGGAATTAATTGAAAACTTCACACTCTTTATTACCAAGGTTATGCCACAGTTATTTTTTAACATGTAAAACAGGAAATCTCTTCCATCTTTCAGTCCTACAACATCAGGGAAAAGCATATGCTAAAACTTAATGATGTCACTAGCTGTTTGTTCTGCAAAAGTAAAATAAAGTATGGAAATGATAAGGGCACAACGATATTTTATATTCTCATTGTTTACAAATTTACAATGTACACCGAAATAGAATCTGACAACCATACCCAAAGCAGATAAAAATGTGCCACTGCATATCAGATTTTGTAAAGTTTATTCTGTTACCAAGGGCATAATCTGCAGAGATAGGCTGTATAGAAAAGGGTCTACTGCATGTCTACTGAGAGCAATATTACACTAGACCTTAAGACTGCTTAAGCCATTTGGAAACTGGGCAATAAGAAAATTAGCTTGGATTATTATTGTACTTGTCTTTCCAGCATTTGTGGATTTACAGGAACACACTTTATTTGGAAAATAAAAGGTTTCTCTATTTCTTGGCAAAAGACAGAAGAAATAAAAGAATGCAGACACCTTTCTGATGAGTGAATTTGTATACATAAATCCAAAGACTTTCCTGCAGGCTGTCTACTGTATCCTTTGGAGAATTAGGACAATGGACCCCTGCTTTTAAGTGAATCACTTATTTTGAAGACATTAAATAATAAAATATAAAGATAAGAAATGGATAAGAATTGGAAGCAAAATCTTAAGGTAATTGAGAGCCTTGAAGATGCTGATATATATGCAGTTCCCCCAACAAGCAACCAGCTCCGCTCATCAGCTTCCAAAGGTGGTGGAGTCCCACCTCCTTTGCTCTGTTCTCTTCTTCAACTCACATACCCATCTGTGCAGAGTTGGTTATCTCCAGTTATTTGCACTGCTCTTGTTAACTCTGCAGGGTCCACTCCCTACCTGGCCCTAAAACATTATAGCTGTAGCTTCAGAAAACAATTTTTAGTCAGCTCTTCTAATAATTAATCACAACATTCACCCTTAAAGTGTGCAATAAAGAGAAGCCATACACAGGGGGCAACATTTGTCTGCCAAAAGACAAATATTGCAGACTTCTTTTCTCCCCCATGATATTGAAAATTACAATAAAATGCCCCACGTCTGAGTTCTGGCACCTTTCCCTCCCCCCACAAATGTATTTCGACTATAGAGTATGGATAGCCTAATTGTGTGCTTTTGGAGTGTGTGTGGGGGAGCCACTTCAAGAGAACGAACTCTACTTTCCATTTTGTTCTGTATTTAGTTACATTTTGATTTTTCAGCCATCTAAGTTTTATCTTTCTTCTCTTGTTTGGAGCTGCTCACAACGTACCTGCCAGCAGCCACAGGCTAGGTTTAGATACAGAAATATTTTCTAATGTAGCCCCTTCCTGTCAGGATGTGATAAATACCTGTGCATCGCATATACAAGAAGTGTACGTGCAACACATGCCTGGCTAAGTGCATTATCGTAACTACACTAGTGTTCCAATATTTTGCATTAGGAAAGACTGACCTACTTTCAAAGCTACCCACACAAAATCAAATGGTTGTATCAAACATTACCTCCTAATACACTGCTACAGTAGCCATGTTCTACCTGGCTGCACATTAATTTCAAAGCCAAACTATCAAATACTAGGACAAACAGAGATAATTAGTGGTATGAATCCAACATATTACAGGTTCAGAAGCCTAAAGGGATCTGAATTCCTTACATTTTCATTGTACAATCCAATTAACTAAGGAGCTGAGAGAAGAAGAAAGGTCTTTTTTTTTTTTTTCAGTTTAATGTAACCTTTTTTTCATCAAAAAGCTGATTCAATATATTTTGGTTTCCAGTTACAAATGCCTCTAAAACAGCTTCATGGGGACATACAGTAGTAGTGGTACTTTAGGTGCTGAGATTAAGAGCCCTTCACTGTCTATAATCTTTTCAAATAATTCCTAATTATCTCCTAGGAAAGCATATTTTAAAAGACCTTCAAAAGCACCTTCAGAACTGTGCTGCTTGGTTTAAACAAACAAATTATTACCAGAAAGTTTCAGTGATGCTGTCTGTGCTCCCAGTCTTAACTAAGCCTGTTCTACACATAGCTTTCAACGACCTAAGACAGTTCTGGTCCACTCGGCATTTTACTCCACTTCCTCTGAGTAGTACCGGACCTCCGGGTATTTCCTAGGGACTTGGCAGCCCCAAAGAACTGATAGCAGACGTCTGCTCACAAAGAAGCACACCTTAGAAACGATCTCCTTCATTCTTAGAAGTTCACGCCTTGATTTTTTGCAAGACAAGGCAAATGAGCAAACAAGGCATCCATCCACCACCCTTTACTCCCTTTTTACCCCTCTCTCATACCTTTCTCGGCAAAGAAACATACAGAACTAGGCTACAGACACACCATTTCGGTATCTTAAGGTACCCGCAAGGGGATTTAAAAGCAACAGGGAAGCTAATTAACAGCAAAGTTGGGGCTATTTCTGAATTAACTTTCCAGCAACAGCGTCCGCAGTCCTCCGGACGGATGCTGAACGGCAGACACCGGCTCCCAACGCGGACTGTCATCGTACCTTAAGAAGTCTGACGGAGGGGAGGAAGGCAGCATGGCACAGCTTCCGGATGGTCCAGTTCAGCGGCCGGGGCGCGTCGGTCTGATTCATGACCCTCCGCAAATCCCACCGGGCGACTGGCCGCAGACCTGGCAGCACCTCCAGCCCAAACCGCCCGCTGAGGCGCGGGCGTCCCGCGCACACTGCGCCCGCGCCCGCGGCGCCGCAAGGCTGGGCTGGGCTGGGCTCGGCCGGGCTGGGGGCACCGGCCGCCCGTGCTCCCGCCTTCAGAAGGCAGCCTCCTGCGTGGGAACAGCAGTGTTCACGCATACCAAATGTGACTGAGCGGAGGCGACCAGCTCCGCTGCTCGGGGCAGGCTATACTGCTTGAGCTGAAAGGGGTAGCCCGCATTAAAACGAAGGCTGCAGTGAGAGGTGCTGCTTCTGCTCGTTTCCACCTGTCCTCTTTCTCGGAGAGGAGCCAGGATTGCCTCTCCCACTGAAGCTCAGCTATCCGCCCCGCTCCTCTGATCCCTAGGCGAAAAGCAGGGTGGAAAGCAGGTAATTTAAATAAGCAAGGAGAGGGTTACTTGCACTTTCTGTCCTAAAGTGTTACGAGGAGAGGGAAGCTGACGTGAGGGGCGGGGCCAACGCTCAGCAAAGATTGAGATGGGAGAAGATGATTATTCTGTATTTACTTGCAAAATGGACCTAGAGAAGGCATAGCTTCAGTGATGTGGCATAGCATTGCTGTGTTAGCGGTGGGAAGCTGCACTTGAGTGCTAACATGCACATTCTGGAAAAAAAAGAGGGAAAAAGACAAACAAACAAAAACCACAAACAAAAAAACCCACCAAGAAACCCAAACGCAACAAAACCAACAATAACAACAACAAAATCCCAACAACAAATCAAGTTTGGAATTCAGCTAATTTTAATATTAAACCTATGTGCAGAATTATTATTTTAAAGACACACAAATGCATGAAGTAATAGTTTTGGGATAATTCAGATTGAGCAAACAGCATTTCCATCTGGGGCAGTGATTGGCTTTCTCAGCTAATGAAGATATTCTTAATGTTCATAATCTCAGCTCTCCATCTCTCGATTATTTTTTGGAGAGGATGAAGTGAAGATTATGCAAGCAAAGAGTTAAGAAAATGCAAGAGCAAAAATCCTATGAAGCAATGAAAATTTTTAATTTTGCCAGTAATGAGGAAAACAGCCACCCTCAGTGAAGTTAAATCTCTCGTAACTCAGGTTAGAAAATACACCTTCAGTTTACTTGGCTAGATTGCATTGATCTGTCATTTTCATATTTCCTTCTAATCCTCATAGAGCACATTTTTTTTCCTCTATAATTTATTCTTATTATTGTGTCTAGATTCATTATCAAAAGTGGAATAATTCTCCAAATGAAAGAGGTGAAAAATATTGTTTCTGCTGGGCTATGCTGATCTGAGTGGTTTACATATTAGTCTATAATGGTTTGCAGTAGGATTGTAAATGTAATACTCCCTTAACATGAAACAATACTTCTGGTTTCCTTTTTTTTGTAATTGTTCAGTGCAAAGGCTAAATGCCCCCACTCTCCCCCCAACTCTCTCATCTCCTCTCTCCTCTGTACTTAACCAAAAGGTAAGAAAGAGGGCAGAGGGAGAGTTTTCAGCTGACTTATACAGAATATTTTATGCCCCCGCTACGAAAGTTTCAGATTACATCATTATATAGAGAGAACAAAGGGAAAACAGAATGGAATACCCATCCAAATCCCATAACAGGCAAAAACACAGCCACCTGCTCAAGGACTAGAAAAGCCAGAGGGTGACCAGTCCCTCCTTTCCAGGGCCATAACACCATATAGACATAAATGCAGCAGTTGTAAATTCATTATTCTGATAGTGGTGAATATTATGTGGTTCAAACCACTACATTTTTAAAGATTGTTTAAAGACAGAGAACTCTGAGGATAACAGGGAAACTCAGTCAATATCATTAGATCATCTGAGGTAAACTTGCTTAATACTCCATTGAAGAGGCAAAATTAAGTATTTAGGAAAAAAACTCCTGATTTAAATAGCATGCACCTTAAAATGTGTGTGGCCTGGTAACTTTGCTCTAATGTGAAGGTAATAATATCCAGTGATCAAGCTTTTTGGGCTTCATGGTAAAAAGAAAGAAGATTTGAACAAATCAGAAACAAGGAATCCACACACTCACAAGATCATCCCTTTCCCCTGTTCACTACCCCCTAAGCCATCCTAATAACTTTTCTTTACCCTTGAAGGTAAGGAAAAAGTTTTTTGAGAAGGTACAAGATCTTTCATTACCTTGACCCTTTCACATCTGTTCTGCATTAGGTATCTGCCATAAACCAAAATGTTGAGCCTGTGTGCTAGGGACGAAGAAGACAGAGGAGTTGTATCATACTGCTCTTCTTTTCAATTAGTAGAGTAACAAATCTCCAAGGAGGCTGAAGAACTGAAGACAATAAGAAAACATAACATATAGCTTTAATAAACTAATAATACTGAGGCCAATGTGTCTTCCAGCTTCCAGAGAGCTTCCTGTCTTTGAGATGAGCTCTGTCATTACCTTCTTTTGCAAACTACCTCAGGGATGAAATCTGTTACATGCTGCAGTGTTTAATACATATCGACCTTATTTCACAGGCTCATTTTCCATGGCCTCGCACCTTGCTTAGTCATTTCTATTCACAGAAAGTGAATGCGAGAATATTAGCTTCTGCTAGTCGCAGCAAGGAAGCTTTGATGGGCAGGATGTAAACATGATAGATGGTGGAGCTTTACTTCCACCACAAAGTCCATGTGTCTTTTTGGACAGATCATTTAATCCCTACTTGGCCCTTATTTCAATTAATTTTGAACTTTATGTCTCTCACCTATAAGCAATACTACAGTGATTCTGAGGCTCTTGAGTGTAAATCTGAGAAAAGTCAAGCAATGAGATTTCTTTGTCTTGGCAGCAGCCTCCACCAATTTTTTGAAGCATAAATGGTGAAGAGTAAAAAAGAAGTAAATTTTGGTAAGTTTTGTGGGCTTTTTTCAGAGACTTTGACAACAGTGATTTAAAAATTGAGTAGAAGATTAGGGACATATTTATTTTTCTTTGTTTTGTGGGAGTTTTTTTTCACGTCAGTGAAAAACTCAGTTTAAATCTTTTATTATATCCTGTTGGAAAAGATCAAGTGCTCATCTCAGCTCTTCTCTAATCAGAGGCCCATTAGGAGATGGAAAAATTTAACAATTCCACTAAGATTTAAGTTCCTGGTTTGCTAGAGCTTGAATACAGAGCTGCCACATTCATATTAAAACACTTTATCCCTGAAGCATGCTCACTGCACCATCAATATTCACATTTAGTTCTTTGTCTCTTGCCATGAAGCATCTTTTGTACTATCGGTACCATACTGCTTCCTGCAGTGCAGAGAAGTTTCTGTTCTTCTTTAACCTACTGTTCATGGAAAGCATATTTAAGAGCATCTCATGATAATAGTCCAGTAAGTTAAATAATATTGAAGAGTGCATGAGTGAACCAAAGTCTATATGTATAAAAGCAATAAAGTTTTTTTCAACTCACTCATATTACAATTTATTTGCCTTAGTTTTGTGTGATTTCTTGCAAAACAAAGAATAGAAAATTACAGTGTTATAGATATATCCTTTTATACTTTAATAATGTTTGGATAAACTACAGTTAATTTTATGCCTGCCATAACATCTTAATAGACCCAAATTTTCTTGAAGCTTAATTCAACAGATAATAAATCTATAAAATTTCTCCACTGCTCTCACATATTTTCTGTTCACATAATTCATGAGGTAGATTTTTCTGCTATCATTGCTAAGGCATTCCACAGCTCTCAACCACATGTTCATATCCGTTACTCCCTCTCCCCCAGACACACATATTAATGTAACATCTATATACTTATTAAAAGTTAATTAGACAATTTGTCCTAGTTGCAGGCAATTCTTTACTGTTTCAAGCACAGACATAAACAGTATTGTATGTAGCTATAAACTACAGTTTTTTTGCAACTGACTAAAAGCCAGAATAAAGGGTTTTCTTTCTGTTACCTTAAGTTTAATGTGTGTGCAACAAATATCAAATGTGATTTAATTATTTTATATGTCTACTTACTACCACTTTGAGGTCAGCTTTGATCTGCACCTGGCTTTTGCCTGGAAAAGCACCTAGCTCATATCTCAGGGGTCAGAGATATGAGTGACTGGAGAGCAGCCAGGCNCACAGTGCACAGTCACTGCAGAGAACCAGGTGAAAACGACTTGTACAACAACAGGAGACCTGGGAAATGCAGGCACAACTAATGATCCCTTGTCAGAGGTATTTTCCTAGACATTCTGTTAGACTGTTCCCAGTTCCATAATAAGCAACTGGAGATGAAGGCTAAAAATCAGACTATATACACAGAAAATGAAAGTTTGAGCAGCTAGGCCAAGCAGTCTTCACCATTACTTGTGGTTTCAGTTCTGCAGCTACTGGCAGAAAGTCCTGATAATCTGCACCACTTTACCATCAGTTGCTTTCTGGGTACTTGTAAATCTGCCTACCTTAACTGTCAAAGTTGTATCTCTAAATGGTGTATTTCACCACAAATTTATCTTCAAGTCTTTAGACTTTTTTTTTTTTTTTTTTTTTTTTTAAAGGGTNNNNTTTTAAAGGGATTGCAACCCATTGACATATAAAATTTTTATTTTGGGAATAAAAACATCCATGGTTATTGTTACTTAGAAACAAATGCTTCATTTAAAATTACAATCTATCTTAATTTAACATCACTTTCAAGTATAGACAAGCTGTTATTTCTGTAACCTCTATAGCAGAAATTAGGCTTCTCAGTCATTCAAATTTCTGTTTACGTTAAACCTTTTCTCTCCATCTTAGCCACTGTGTTCTTATCTGCACTGTTTAACTTTGTGTTAATACTTTCTCAGTTTTGACCTGTAAAATAATTTTCTCTGTCATTTCCAACTCAGATATGAGCTTTACTGAGTTATGTTGGTGTAATACTTTCCTACAGGTAAATGGAAAATATTTTCTGCTCTTGATTATCTTGGTAACATGAAATACAGAAAAAGTATGAAAATTCACGGAAGCAGCATCTTGGTCTTGACCGGTAAGCATTTAAATAAGGCCTTATAAAGCAACTATCTCACAGCAGGGCACTTCATTTACTACAGACAGATGCAGTGCGCAACAAGAGGATCTTTCTCATCTCATCTTGTAACTGGAAAGCAATTTAGTGTCCTTTGAAAGTGGCAAAGGATTACAAAAATCTCTAATGCCGTCTGCTATGGGGCTGTAAAGAATTAAGATAACCAAATTATATTTTCTACATACACTGTGTACCTGCATGCATCCCTCACCAGCTTTACCCTCCTTTCAAAGGCAAAGGCCTTACCCTAGAGTAGACACCATCTTTGAATATTGAGTCTCCTTCAACCACTTGTCTCAGACCTGCAAGGCTGAGCACATTTGGTGTTTCGTTATTGACCTGTCTGCTTTCCTGAGAGTTCCCTTCCACCAACTTTTTATCATCTTCAGCATAAAACAGCACAGACAGCTAATGCTACACTGTCTTTAATACACTCCCTAGCCACTTAGATAACTCTGCACAGGTATTCATACTGGTTTGAGGAGCTAATCTGGCCAACAAGTGCTTATGGTGAAAGGTGTCTGCTGGTGAATAGTTCAGTCACCAAAACTGAAAAGACCATGCTGGAGCACCTCCATACTATTGAGGAGACATCTCAGTGACAGATGGCCCGGAAAAGACCAACACAGCAGGCAACACCACAGAAGAAGCTGCAGGAAGACCGTCAAATCAGTTTAATGTAAATGGTCTACTGCTAGCAACCAGCAACAAGAAGTCCTAAGAAGCTAAAATTGTGGTTATTACACAAGTATTATGAATTAACTAAGTGTCTACTGAAACTTTTATTAGGGAATCCTTCACAAAACTTTCAGACCCGCAAGCTTATACAAGAGTCGTAGGCACATTTTCTTCACACCTTTGGTGCAGTAATGTCTTCTATCAGACAATGGGAAGAAGACTTACAGAGCTGTTGATCCACTGCATCCTCTCAGCGATTTCTGTTCTTCTTTCAGAGTAACACAAGGAAAAGTGTAAGATTGGGATCTTAATGAAATTAAACAAAAGAGGAGTGGCAAAAGCTGGAACAAGTTATGCAACAAAAGGTATTCTTGAAACCTACATTTATTGCATTTATTATGTAATCACATTTACTGGCACACTGGGGACACAATCAAACTTTGGGACCTTTTAGGCTGATCACTGATCAAAGCTGAAGGAAAAGTAGTTAATACCCTCCAGCGACTAGACACAACAGATGGGCGTTATGAAAGTACCAGATGAGGCCAATGGTAAAGAGAACATGAATTGTCTCAAATAAGATGTGGTCTCTGCTTGCATTTACCTAATCATCTCATGGGGATGTTGTTTGAAGGCACCAAGGCAGATGCCTGTAAAAATTAAAAGGTCTGCAATGACTTAATAAAAATCCTTGTATGTCTGACAGAAGACTTAAAACAATCAAGCATGTATACCACCATTACATCTGACTTTCTCTTAATAGTGTCTTGTGTTTTTAATGGAATCTGATATTGCATGTAATTGTTCTATTTCTGAAATCCTGTGACTGTAGATACCTGGGGAAATACTGAAATTATTACTGAATTCTTGCTCATCAGAAGGAAACATTTTTCCAGTATTTTTTTCTCTTGGAAAGAGAGAAGAAACTCTACTTGTCTTTTGGTTGTTATTATAAGATTTAAATCCTTTTCCTGCTCATATGTAAAGTATAGTTTAGTCTCTTGCTTAAAAAAAAACAAAACACAAAAATTAGGAAATCATAAATGAAACCCTCATTGTTATGCATTGCATGACATTTGTTTTGCAGTTTATAGATTTGAAAAGCTGTCACTCATACTCCAAGAATACCTACCCAAAATCTACTATTTTGGAAGGGGGATTTTTAGAATTTTTTTTTTAAACTTTTTTATAAGTAACAATAGTTCTCTAGTTACTGTAGTTCTAAACTCTTAAACTAGACAGCAGAGTGGAGCTGGAATATAAAACTGCACTGCAGAAGAATCTATCTTTTTAAGTAGTGCACAGCTATAGTACTACTCATGGCAGACTACTTGCTTATTTAAGGAGACAAGCTGCCCATGCTTTTCCACATCGCCAAAGATAATGCACATAACTATTCAGACACAGTGACAACAGAATCCACAGAATCGGGAAAATAGAGCAAAAGAAAAGAGGATTATTTTTCCTTTAAAATGTCACTCAGTTATGCAGTTGGTCTCTGCAGTAGCCAAAATGCAGTTGCATTTTTCTAACACTGCACTGTGCTCATGGCTCCCCTATCACTACTATAGAACTAGCCACTCGTACCAAGAATAAATGGACATATCCCACTGGTAGTGTGGAGCAACTGGAAGGCTTTCCTAGATGTTTGTTTTTGGCATACATAGTAAGTCTTTGTCAGATTGATATCCTCATTATAGACTGTTCTGTAACATCCCATAGACATAGTATAATAGTTATTTTTAAAGTGCTCTGTTATTTAAGTCCCATGATTCGTATAATTCTACTAATTCTACTTAGGAATTCTTATTAGTAAGATACTTCCTGGTTTGTTTGCACTAGACATTATGCCTTTATTGTGTTATGTATAAAGTATCTTACATTTGGGACACAAGCCATGAATTATTTTTCAAAGTCATAAAAAAGACTTTCTGATTCTTAATGGAACAGAGCATCTATGGATGTGGGTTATGTATCATTTTACTATAGCTATTACTTAAATTGACTACTGAAGCTGGACAAGCATAAGCAAGTTAGAAGTTTTGGGAGAAAAAGGCTTCTGGAAAATAACAATAAACATCTGTACAAATATCTGCATCAAAAACTTTGATATTTGTTTTTCAGAATGATTTGACTTTTAATCCAATTTTTAAAAAATCAGCTTTCAGGAGTATATTTTTACATGGAATTTTTCAGAAGTTTTTACTTAACATTGTGTTTTTGTGAAAAGAACTGCACAAATTCTATACACTGTTTTTCTACCACAGTTCATGCAAGAAGCAGATTAACGTTTATGTCCTCTTGGAATAAAAACATTTAAACATATTAATTATTTTTGCTTATTCACAGAAATCCTCCATTTATTCTCCTTAAGAGTTTGTGTTGGTTCATTTTTTTCCTTTATATAAAGACACACCCAGTTTGAGAGCTGTAAAGTAGCCTTTTCTCTGTTCGGTGTTCTATAAAAATCTACAGATCAAAAGTGTTGAAAGCATCATTTGTTTTGTATAGTTTTATTTTCTTACCATGCATTATTATCAACGAACTTGTTGACCATTTTTTAAAATCACAAGTGTATCATTTTTCATCACAGGCTTATTTTTCAAGCACCCATAATAGAAAATCACATATTAGGGCATTGCTTTTGCACTACTGATGTACCAGAGAAGGAAGAGTAAAATATAACATAAAATACCAGAAGGTATCAACTGACTTGAAAATTCCATGAATTATTTAGCTTATCCAGCTACATGTTGTAATTCTGGTTTAACTACTGGGAGAAGAAAAATCCAGCTGAAATATCTTCAGACCTGAAAGCAGTGCTGAATCCTGTGCAAGGTAAAAATGCCTAACTTTCTAACCAATGTTAAGCAATATACAAATTAAACTTAAAGTGTACTAGGTACAAAGAAGGGTAAAACAGCTGAAAGAAAAGGTGATGGCTTTCATCAGACATTTTGACATCCACACAAACCTCAGTGTTTAAAAATATTTCGAGATGATGAACAGGAAGAAAAATAAATTGGATTTAAGTGCAATCAGAGTACCCAATAGTGAACCTAGTTTCATATTATATCTTTTTTTGGAAAAATCTACTTTTATGTACTAAAAATAAATTCTCAGACTCATAACATATTTATAAAGAAAGCCTTCTCATGCGTGTATCCATGACAACCTAGATTTATATTTTGAGCTCCAGAAAGTTGTTATAGCACAGCTTACATAAATTACTTTACAGAATGTAACAAGATAAGATGGTTTGCTACCTGAGGTATTTCATTTGGCATAATATGCAATTTTTCAAAGATAATGGGACATACAGGAAAACAAAAGCATTGTGGTTTGAAACCAGTCTTGCTATAAAGTAAACGTATTTCTAACACAAGGAAAATATAGAAGCTTTTTATGACAAGGCACACTGGAAATTAAAAAATCCCTGAAGGCTGAGTAATTGAATATTAGCATGCCATAGCTGGGAAAGCAAAGAAACATAGCAGAAATGTGAAGCATACATTGCCTGAAATAAATAAAACTCCTTTCATTTACACTTGTATGCTGCCTACTGGGTTTCCATCTGGACTGCTTTAGGCACAGGCAACCTTTTTTTTTTTTTTTCTTTTTTCTTTTTTCCCTTCTCTTTTACCTGGGTAAAAAAGGGCTTGCTTTCACTATATTGAGGATTACTAAAATCACATTTCTGTTATGCATATTTTCTTTTTACATTTGACTTGAGAGACATAGTATATTATTTTTATAATATATTAACACAGTAGGCTATGTTCAAGTACAAGGTGGTAACAGTGAGAAGATACTTCATGAGATTTTCCAGGACAAGCATCCATGATTTTCATAGCATTTTGTTGTCAAATAAATGTATTACCTGCCCTGGAAAGATACTTTGAGGAAAAAGAGACAATCATTTCAGTAACTGTTTAATAAGCCATTAAGTATTCAAAAGGTGTTAACAACAACTATTGCCACTGTGAAAACTGTTCTGAGCAGAGCCTACTGTTACAGACTGTGAGCCAGGAAAGCAAAAAAATCAGACAAGATCATAGCAGTCTTCCTTTGAAAGACTGTGACACACTGCCAGGCAGCTTGGCACTGACTTGATCCATCATTGCTAGACCTACAGTAGGGCCTTGGGGGCTCTGTTCATGTGGGATCCTCAGCAGAGAGGTATCCGGTGAAAGACTACCCAACGAAATTAAAGTGTAATTGAATACCTCCACCAAATGTAGCACCACAAAGTTCTGCAAGCCCTGTATGCTTGCTACAAGGACTGTAACCCAGCCTTGAGCTGTACTTTGCAAACTTTTCTTATGACCATGGAAAAATAGCAGAGGTTAGGCTGATGCTGGGATGGCATCAACTTTGCAACCCATGCTCATGAGGCAGAACCAGAAGGTGAAAGGGGTGTTTACCCTGTATGTGCTCCCCACAGGTCAGCTGTGGTCTTTTGTGGCCTTTTGTGGCCATTTCTTCTCCAGAACTATGGTCTGAATGTGCAATATAAAAACTGAGTTGATCTTGGCATGCCCAACTGATAGTATTAAGAAAGCTTATTTGATGGAGTTCCTCTGATGTTGTAAGTTTCAGGAGAGGTGGAGGGAGAGTATGGGGAGGGGTGGAAAATTAGTGTTTTGTATCCACATCTAAACACCATGAAGTTACAACTGTATTTCTTGTCTACAGTAATCTTTTATACAGCAAACAAAGAGCTTTTCTTTCGCACTGTTTCAATAAAAAGAAAAAAATACCCTGAAAACAGTTGGGCTTTTTCGGTTGGTTTGGGTTTTGGTTTGGTTTTTTTTTTCCAAAGACCACCTTAAAATATGATTGCTGTTGAATAGTTTTAATGAAGCTTGAATGATGTCACATGATAGACACAGTGAAATATAAGATATGCAAAAAAGTGTTATTTAAACCTATTTTTCCTTCTTCTTGCTGTCTTTTCATGTTCTATCTGACTTAGAAAGACCAACTCCATGAAATGACACCAGAGTCTACTTTGAAATGCCACTATGCAACTCTGATTAGAGAATGAAAACAGACTTTTCTCAATCATAGCATTGCACCCATTAGCTTCTATTTTAAAGTAGGATACTGTTCATGAAACCAGATAGGATATTGATAAATCATGTAGTCGATTTTGGAATATCCTTAAGCAGACATTTCAGGAATAACGTGAAACTAATATATACATAATTAGGAATTACAAACAAAGGTATTTTAAAGCAGTTTATTAATACTTTAAAGAAAAATTCCACGTCGGTTTGATCAGCAATTTGATCATTTGATCATCCAATAATCAAAAAACCTAACAACCTCTTAATTAATTTTTTTGATGAACAAGTGATTGTCTAACATGTTCACTCACTGTTACAGCTGAGCAGGAATTAAGTGCACCCAAAACACTTGAGTATTGTATACTAAACACGGGCATAGAGAAGGTTCACCAGGTTACACAGAACTGCATCCAAGCAAGAGTCACAGTGGCATCAGCTAACTCCCTCAGGACTTGAGGTTGCATCCCTTCAGGGCCCATGGACTTGTGTGTGCCCAATCTGTTTAAATGTGCCCTCACCTGATCCTTCTCTACCAAGATAAGTCTTCATTTATCTGAACTCTCCCACTGGTGTACGTGGCTTTGGATCCCTGAAAGCAAGTCTTAGCAGTAAAAACTAAAGCAAAAAAAAGTACCACATACAATGTTTTTCCCATCTCCTCTGTCACCAAGTTCCCTGCCCCATTCACCAATGGACCCACGTTTTTCCTATTCTTCTTTTTTTGCTGATAGTCCCATAAAAGCCTTTCTTACTTCAGCATTTTCTTGACCAGATTCAACTCCAAATGGACTTCGGCTTTCCTAATTCCATCTCTGCATACTCAGAGTGTGTCTCTGAATTCCTCCTGGGCTTTTTGTGCACGTCTTTTTTATACCTGAGTTTTGTCAGAGGCAATTTGATTATCCATGTAGTCCTCCAATTGATTTCCATCTTGGGTGGACGACCTTGAAAAATCAACCAGTTTTCCCGGACCCTTTTCTCCATAACACTCTCTCAAGTAGGTCCCTGGACAGGCCGAACTCTGCTTCAGAACTCCAGGGTTTTTGCTCTTTGCTTTTTTTCTCTCAGAATCTTGAACTCTCTTATCTTCTGGTCACTGCAGACATCGTTGACCTTAACCCTAACATCCTTGACTAGGCCTTCCTTGTTTGTAAGTATGAGGTTCAGCAGAGTGGAGCTCTTTGAAAAGAGTGGAGCTATTTGTCTTTTTAATTAATTTTGTCATCAAGTTGTCGGCAAAGCACTCTAGAAGATTCCAGTATCACTCATGTTTTCTGTTTCGCCCCTCCTGCAGTTGCTAGTGTGATACAGGCCTCTCAGGGTGACCAAGGTCTCTGAAAATGAGACTTCTTGCTATTTTTAAGGAGGCCCAAACTCCTTCTTCTTCCTGATAAGAAAGAGGTACATGCTCCACTCTTGAAGAACAAATCTATTCCTATTTATGAAGCTGATAGTTTCTACAGAGAGTATCTGAGTCTTTTCACTCCTTCAGAGGCTGTGGGTGAGCATTTGTAGACCAACACTCTTGGCTCATAGCAATGGTATCTGAGCCCCGGATTAGTTTGCCTCTTGCCATTACAGGACTATAAGTCCTAGGATGAGATAGTCAGGTAGGTTCACACCAGCAATGTGCTGGGTGGTCTTACTTTACAAACTAAAGCTATGTTTTGTAACTTAGACTTTATACTTATCCATTTCAACTTACGAGGTAAATGTTTTATGTAAGAACTTTTGTAAGAACTTGCCATCTTCACTGTCAAGCGCTTTAACCACACTGCCCAAGGCAGAGGCAAAGGTAGAGACTGTGAAGAGAAAGATCTGCCCACTGAACCTGAACCAAAGATCAGGTTCTTGGCCATCTAAAGGTACGTGGATTTGTTTGTGACCATCTGAAGGTACACAGTTCCATGGGACATGATGAGATCCACCTGAGGATCCTGAGGAAAAGGGCAAATGAAGTGGCCAAGCCACTATCCACCATAGTCTGAAAGGTCATAGCAGACTGGTAAAGGTTCTGCTCACTGGAAAATGGGAAACATAACACACATCTTCAAAAAAGGGAAAAAAAGGAAGACCCCAGAAAGTATAGGCATGTTAGTCTCACCTTTGTGCCTGCCACGATCATGGAGCAGATCATCCTGA
>WBNM01040830.1:5594-17364 GCA_013399055.1 Ramphastos sulfuratus
ATGGTAAGGTTGGAAGGGACCTCAAGGATCATCCAGTTCCAACCCCCTGACATAGACAGGGACACCTCCTACTAGTACAGGTTGCTCAAGGTCTCATCCAACCTGGCCTTGAACATCTCCAGGGAGGTTATGCAGCACAGAAGCACCCAATGGGATCAAAGATCACATTCTGTTGTTGTGCTTCTGTGCTCCACAACCTCCCTGGGCAACCTGTGCCAGTGTCTCACCACACTCATGGCAAACAACTTCCTCCTAACATCCACTTTCAGTCTCCCCTCTGCCAGTTCAAACCCATTGCCCCTCATCCTGGCATTACAAGACTTTATCAATAGCCCTCCCCAGCCTTCCTGTAGCCCCCTTCAGATCCTGGAAGGCTACTCTAAGGTGTCCTGGAAGCCTTCTCTTCTCCAGGCTGCAGAGCCCCAACTCTCTCAGCCTGTCCTCACAGCAGAGCTGCTGTAGCCCTCTGAGAATCTTTGTGGTCTCCTCTGGACCTGCTCCAACAGTTCAATGTCCTTCAATGTCCAGACAGCTTTGGATTTTCCAAGGGTAAAGACTCTACAACCTCTCTGGGAAGCCTATGGCAGTGCTCAGTGACTTTCACAGTAAAGAAAAAAAACAAACCCCAAGTGTTTCCTTATGTTCAGATTCCCAAACCCCTCAGGGGCTGGGGTGTTGATATCCTCCTCACTTAAAACACCATGAGGAAAGCTGGGAGGCAGGTGTCTCAGGTGTGAACAGCCAAGCAGGCTGTGAGGACATCCTGAGGGGAAGATGCTGGAGTCCCTTTTGTTATGTTACACAATTTGGCCTTCATGGGAGCAGCACTGAAAGCCACCAGCTCCATTGCCCAGCAGGCTGCCCTCAGCATCATGACTGAAGCCAGCGCAGTCTCTTGCCACATGACTGGGTAAGGACTTTAAGCCTAGCAGCTGCTGCAGGAGAGACACAGCTCCATGCATTTATAACCTCATGGTTAACAGTGACTTGAGAGGTGGAATATGGTAGCACAGGGCTAAGGTTTCCACTGGTTCGAGGCAGAGGTTTACATGTGAGGACTTCAGCCCAGGAGGTGGTTTGTAGGTATTTTGCAGTGGAAGCTTCTCCAGCCTTCTTCTCTTGGAGCCAGCCCATTTCTTATAAAACACCCAGAGAGTCATGGTGGAAGACTGTGAAACATGACTCTTGGCATGCCAGTTAAAACATTCTCCTGGGAGGTGTGACCTGCAGGACACTCAGCCCTGCTCCAATTAAGCTTTCAGTAGTTCTGCAAAGAGGACAATGTAAACAGGAATCACGGAATAGTAGAGGTTGGAAGTGACCTCCAGAGATGATCCAGTCCAACCCCCTTGCCAAAGCAGGATCCCCCAGGGTAGTCTGCACATCAATGCAGACAGATGGGTTTGGAAAATCCAGAGAAGGAGACTCCACAGCCTGCTCCAGGGCTCCAGCACTCTAACTGTAAAGAAGTTTTTCCCCATGTTCAAGTGTAACCTTCTGTGTTCAAGTTTGTTCAAGAATGAGAGACCTGAGCCCCAAACCTTTGTCTGCCATATTAACTGAGAGGCAGCAGGCTGAGAAAAGGAGGAGGGGGACAATCAGCTCCACCAGCCCAGGTCACCACCCCCCATAGGTTGTGTTCCTTGCCATGAACCATTGGCTAAGTGGGGCACTGCCTCCATCAACTGTGTGACCCCAGCCCTCTGCTCCTGATGCTATCCCTGGCAGTCATCCTCAGCCCACAGGCAGTTTGGTGCTGCCCAAGCACTGAGTGTTCCCCAGGGGGCACGGAGCAGCTCTGCAGGGCCATTGCCAGCCAGCAGAGCCAGCTGTGCACCTCCAGCCTCCTGAGCTGCCAAAGCAGGGCAGGGAGCTTTATCTCCATGCTCTGTCAAGGTGCTGCTGTCAGAGTGCCAGCATCTGGAGGTGCTCTGAGTGCAGTGTCTCATTTACCTGCTAAGAGTTTGCACAATGCCAAGCACCACGGGGTCCTGGCTCTGGCAGGGCTGCCCAGACACTGCTATCACTGACTGTAATTATGACTGATTACCCAAATCACAGCTCACGTCATGGGGCAGACTCTTCCCGGTGCACAGAGGCTGTGGGCACCTACCTGAGGGCCCCAGGCAGGGCACGGTGCCCTGGGCTGCCAGTCCTGCATCTCATGGCAGGGGCAGGGGAGCAGGTAGGAGGCTGGCAGGCAGCAGGCAAAGGTGCCCTGTGGGCTCAAGGGAGGAAGCACAGACTGGTGGCTTAACCTCTGCCTTATGCACCCAAGGGTGGCTCTTTCAAACTGCTCTTGCACTCCTCCACTCAAGGTTTGCTGCCAGCCAGCAGAGGTTGAGCAGGCTGCTGGGGAACCCTCAAGCTGAACTGTCCCAAAATCACAGGATCACAGAGTCACAGCATGGGGGAGGTTGGAGGGACCCTCTGGAGATCATCCAGACCAACCCCCCTGCTGAAGCAGGTTCACCCAGAGATGGTTGCACAGGAATGTGTCCAGGTGGGTGTTGAAAGTCAACAGAGAAGGAGACTCCACAGCCCCTCCACAGAGGGCCTGGACTCGATGACCTCCAGAGGTCCCTTCCAACCCCAACCATTCTGTGACTGTGACTCTCTGGGCAGCCTGCTCCAGTGTTCCATCACCCTCAGAGTAAAGAAGACTCTCCTTAAGTTCAGGTGAAACCTCCCCTGCTCTGATTTGTACCCATTGCCCTTACCATGGCAATGCCTCTACTGAACTATGCCAACCCTCTGAAAGAGTCTCCAGCACCCCAGCACCCATGTGAGTGGGCATCCGGATCATGGGGGACATCTATAGTGTCTCCAGCACCTCGGCACCCATGTGAGTGGGCACCTGGATCATGGGGGGCATCTATAGTGTCTCCAGCACCAGCACCTCTGCACCCATGTGAGGGAGTATCTGGATTTTGGGGGCAATATATGGTGTCTCCAGCACCCCTACATCCATGTGAGGGGGCAGCTGGATCTTGAGGGGCATCTATAGTGTCTCCAGCACCTCTGCACCCATGTGAGTGGGCAGCTGGATCTTGGGGGCCACCTCTATGTCACATCTTAGGGCAGACTTAACAAAACAAAGAGAGGACTACAAAATGTTGGTCACTTCCATCTCCCAGGTCACTTGCACCTCCCAGGCCTTTGTTTTGCCACATGCAGAGCAGTAAGCATTGCATATTGGAGAAAGTATAGAGCAGAAAATGACAGCTGCTTGTTTTCACATACTTAATTAGACTCTGATCATTAGGCTGTGATAATTAGCACCCTGCATGCTTGACCTCTGTAAGAGCAACACGTAGCCAATGCAGAGAGGGCAGTAAATAACTCCAGGATGGAGTCAGTCATGCTGCTCTAAATACATCCACCTGGAATTCTGAACATGTCATTTTTCCAGGCTCTCCATGCACCTTACTGGACATTCACCACTTGTCCAGTGTGAAACCCCTGCCAGTGCTGGCCTTGTCTTGTCTTTTTGATGAGGAAATTGTTTGCTTTGTGAATCTCTCTGCACAGATGAATTTGTCTGCTGAACAAGGAGGTTTCTTTTTCCAAAGCTGACAGGAGCCTCCCACTTTAGCATCTATTTGCCACTGAGAAATTGCTCTCAGAGTAGAATTCTACACTCCAGAATGGAGTTTAAAGTAGAAAAAGTTGAGCTCATCTCTTCAACTTCAGTTTAATGAGATGTCTGTCTTGCTTGATGGGATTTTTTGCCTTGACCCAGTTTTTCCTGACCATCCTCCTGAATTCCCTTCCAACAGGAAAATATTTTGTCACATCTTAGGCAAGGGGGGAAAAAAAAATGTTGAAATTTCAAAAAGCCTTTGTGGACAGCAAAACTATTTCTTCCTCCACTGCTAAATACTTGGTGAAGCTTAGAGGGGGCAGTGATATTCATAGGTGACATTCCTGTGGTGGGCTCAGGGAGCAGCTGACTTCTGCTACTTCTGCTGTGTGGGTGCAAACCTGAAACCTCCACTGGCCTAAGCCCCTCTGTGCACTGGGCTGGGGTTAACCACAGGTTGCAGAGGTTGTGCAAAAGCTTGGACTGTGGTCCCTGGCTGGTAAGCAGGGCTGTGGTCCCTGGCTGGTAAGCAGGACTGGGGCTCAAGGCATTTGAATGGCTGAAACATTTCTTCCCACTCCACATTATTTGCTTTTTAAGCCCAAAAGGCAGAGTTCTCACAAGTGTGAGAACTACATTGACAAATGAAATGCAGGATTTGTTTGTCCAGAGAAGGGCTGTGAGGATGAGCAGAGGGCTGGAGCTGCTCTGCTGTGAGGAGAGACTGAGGGAGTTGGGGTTGTGCAGTCTGGAGAGGAGAAGGCTCCCAGGTGACCTTCTTNTAATCCCTGATCCAGAATACAAAAGGTAGAGCACTGAAAACCACCCTGAAGCTCTATCTACTGTAATGTAGGGGGGAGACAGGCTCCATCCTTCTTCTCCAACAGAGGACACACATCTTTCATCTTAAAAGAGGAGCAGCAGATGGGATGTGTTGTCAGCCCCCCTTCGCCCTTGGCATTTAAGCTTAAGGTCAGGGTTTTTTTTAGGTAGCAGAAGCCATTATACCCCAACTTTTCTCTGAACAAGAAGAAAGAAATTGTCCTTCCTGAAGTCCTAATCTGTGGTAAATTGCTTGTGCAATACTTTTAGTGTGCTCCTCTCCTTTCTAATTGGGAAAAAAAAAATTAAAACAAATTAAAATCACAGTCTGAAAATGGCACCACACTGACAAGGGCTATAAAATGACCTAACTTGATGGCATGGCTCTGCTCTCTGCTTGGATTTTCCAAGCCATGTTTCCTCAGCAAAGCCTCCCAATAGCAAAACCATCCAGCACCACAGATGGTTACCATTATAGGCATCCCAGTGAGAAAAGCAAGTTTCATTTATCAATCAGGATTTTGGTTTTATCTGATGTGATACCTACTTGTGAGCCCTTCCATGGAGTTGCACAACTGCAGATAGTGAGGATTATATTTCACAGTCATAATAGAGGAGGGGGGGAGGGGGGAAAAGGTTTTAATATGCTTTTACAGTCTTATTATCTACTTAACCTCCCAGCATCATTACTCACCTAATTGTGAGCTTTACAAAAAACCTTCATACCATAGCTCCTGTCCTGAGCTCACAACAGAAAACCTCCTAACAAATTGCTGGGATTGCTCCAAACCCAGCATTGACCTTGACAGTCCCAGCAGATCCCTGTTGGAGGCTATCAGGTTTATAAAGCCTCCTGCTCTCTGCTAATCAAGAGATGCATCTCAAATTGCAGCTCCTCCTGCATGGGCAGCGTGAGGGCCCCAACGCTCCTCGGAGGTGGTTGAGTAACTCCAGAGATGCTGCAAACAAAATCCTCTTCTCATCAGTCAGGGAGATTCACTGTTTAAAAAGGAATGGTAGTGAATTCCAAGTACATGATGACCCAGACAGCTATCTAGGTTAAGACAATATCCAAAGGAGCTGTGTCCTTCCTCAGCACGTGTCTCTCTGGTCCAGAGCTCTGCTGCACAGAACAAAGCACCATGTTTTGTGCTCTTGCTGGAAACACAAAGTAGCTTTTTTTAGGAGTCTTTGATCTCACATCTTGAGATGTTTTTTACCATTTTGTCTCTACCACTGCCACGAGACACTGCTGCAAGCCACGGGGAGTTGCTCCAACGAGGAGAGGAACTCTGCAGCAGTGAAGAGCCAGGCATAGGGAAGAGCTGAGTGTCAGAGGTAGTTGTGCTTGCCTGGGCTTCCTGCCAGCCACAAATCCTCTGTCTAGGTGTTATGATTAATTTTCTTTCTTTTGTCCCCTCCTCCCTTTTTTTTTTCCCCTTCCCTCTTGCACAACAAGCTCACCCAGAAAAAACAAGTGTCTGTTGATGTCAGAGGAGATTGGGACAGGTTCTGCCTGGAGGACCTCTTCTTACCTCCACAGCCAGACCATTTGGGTCTCTCAGGTGAGAACTCAGTGACTGCTGCTCACTGCAAACTCCAGCAGGGACCACAGGCATTCCTGGGCATACAGCACTGGCCTCACTCCCATTCTAGGAGGGCAGGCCCCATCTGGGATGCTGCTGGGCATATGCCAGCACCCCCCCACACACACACACATACAAGGCAGGTAGCAGATGAATGGGACAGGATGGATCAGGGTCCCTCTACCAGCACCCCACACACTCACACACATACAAGCAAGTAGCAGATGAATGGGACAGGATGGCTCAGGGTCCCTCCTTGCAGGCTGACTGGGCAAAGCTTGGGTGTCCTGTGCAGGGACTGGGCATGCCCTCTCTCCTACCAGGGTCACAGTGTAACTTCTAAAAAGAGGCAATTTAAACCCTAAAGTCTTTGAAATATCAGACTGCATCCTGTCTTCTTTGTGTCTCTCCTTAAAATACAAACATACTTGAACAAGAGAGATGGGGCCAGGATAGACTTTCAATGCCAACATGGCCAAAAGAAGGCTGNAGGTCTTGTCACTGATCAATTCCCTATTTTCTCTAACATTACATTAACATCACTTTTCTTGAACTGGCTCTGCTCCATTTTTTATTTTTAATGAAATAAATAACTAAAGAAAAAGAGTTGCTTGCATGGATCTTCCAGGCAAAGCTCCAGCACCAGGGCTGAGCTGCAAACAAGCACCATTGTTAGTCTGCATGGCCTGTGACAGGCAGGCTCTCAAGATGCTCATAAAAATCTGGGACTCACTTTCATTAAGGCTTAAGTGTGTGTGGATGCATGCAAAGCACATTTGCATCACAGGGAGCAGTGAATGGTAGGCACATAATGGCTCTTGGAGGAGATACTCCACACTGGAGCAAGCAACAGAGTCAGTTATGATTGCTTAATGAACAGGCTGATAGAGCTCTGCTTGATGTGTGATTCTTTCTGCCTTAGCACAAGGAAATAAATCATTTAAAGCTTGCTTTTTTTTTTTTCCTTTGGCTGTCATGGGATTTGGGATTTGTGTGTGTGTGTGCAGACCTCCAAAAATTAAATAAATTGCAATGTCAGTAATGGAATAAAGAGAAAGGCAATTAGTTTTCATTAAATGATCCTAGTCTCTTTTAATGGCATTGGTAGGAGTGACACAGGCCAACATATGTCAACATCCAGCAACTATTTTTCCTTCTTTCCCTCCCCTTCCCCAGAAAAGTGGATTTGCCATGCCAGATGACATCATTTTCACATACATTCCACATATGGCTCTTCCAAAAATTATCAGCACAGATGCAGGCACACAGCTTGGTTGGCTTCTGCCCTTAAGAGTGACACCCATTTGGCCACGTGCTGCAAGAGAGCTGTGCTGCAAAACTGGAGCCCTGTGTGTGCCAAAGGGGATTGGTGCTACTGGCAAGCAGATCATAGAATGGTAAGGTNCTGCAGGCTCATGTTGAGCTTTTCATCAACCCAGACCTTGGGTTCCTGTTTCTTTCTCTATCTCATCTACTAAAGACACAGCACAGATGGTCTCCAAGATAAGCAACACTGGCCCAATAGCCACTGGATTCATTGGTCATAGAATCATAGAATGGGAAGGTTGGAAGGGACCTCAAGGATCATCTAATTCCAAGCCCCTGCCATAGGCAGGGACACCTCCCACTAGCACAGGTCACTCAAGACCTCGTCCAGCCTGGTCCTCAACACCTCCAGGGAGGTTGTGGAGCACAGAAGCACTCAATGTGATCTTCAATCACATTGGGTGATTCTGTGCTCCACAACCTCCCTGGGCAACCTGTGCCAGTGTCTCACCACTCTCACTGTAAAGAACTTCCACCTAACATTCAGTCTAAATCTCTTCTCTGCCAGTTTAAACCCAAGTTTAAACACCAGTTTGTCTGATGGAGGCTGTCTGAGGCTTTTCTTTTGGCTCCACGTTGGACTTGATGACCTCAAAGGTCTCCTCCAATCTCAACACCTCTATGATTCTATGCTTCCCAGCAAAATATATTTGCAAGCTAACAGGAACAAAGCAATGGATTTAAAAAAAAAAAGCATATATATTTAGGAACCTGCCTGTTGTCAAAGGGAGTTAGTATCTAAGTGTGCTTAGATCTGGTGGCCAGAGGAACAGCAGAGGCAGCTAAAACAGCTGGCAGGGCTCTGGCGTCTCTGAGCAGGCTAGAATTAGTGTAGCCTAAACCAGATTGAAAGCAGGGCCTGTCCTTTAATAAGTGTTTGTCTAATGACTCACACCATCGGGGCCCTCACCTCTCACTGGAGCTTGTCAGGATACTGGGATAGCTGCTGGGATACTCTTACTAATAATACTATCCTTAGCCCTCTGCAGAGGGCCAGGTAGATACCCAGCAGCTGCTGCAGCATCAGAGGGTGTAGCCAGCTCCAAAGGGGCTCTGGATAAGTTCCGCCTCGATGATAGAGCTTGGGCTGCTCTCCATGGCTCTTTCAGATTGCATCTAAACACTCCTCCCTGGAACAAAGTCCTCAGGCACTTTTCTGCTTCAAAGCCTGCCTGGGATAATGAGAGGGAGCAAAAGCTTTGTCGTGTGTGCTGAAGACAGGCGACGCTGTCTCCAGGCTGAGGCTCCCTCTAAGTGCAAGATCTTCCCTGGACCTTCCAGCTGTGCCCAGCCCTCCCTCAGCTCTTGCCTGGCCATTCTGTGCAGCTGCCCTGGCTGCAGCAGGTCCATGGTTACATTGGGGTTACCTCCCTTGGGACTCAAAGTGCAATCCCACCTGCAAACTGAGCAGATCTACCTTTGCTGAGCCTTCCCAATCTGCTCCATCAGTGCATGGAACAGGATAGGGGTTCAAAAGCAACACTCAAACTGTTTGATATCTGGGGAAAGACACGGCTCTGACAGCTCACAAACTGCTCTACAGTGTGCTGGGTCTGAGGAGATGCTTTAGGTGCACCTTCCTCTGTCCTCATTAGCCTGCCCGAGTGCAATGGTTGCAGTAAGAGCTGTGATGGTAGCTGATAAGCAAAACAAAGCGAAAGGAGTTTTCCTTATCAGCTTTCATGTCCTCTTGGTTAGGTCCTCGGAGAGGGAGAGAAACTGAGTGCATCTCATTGCTTCTGCACCCTCCTGAAGCCATTCTGGCAGTCCTGAGAGAGAAGGAAAATCAATCCCTCTTGTTTCCTCACTGATCGTCATTTCTCTCTCCTCAGACAGCAGAGAAAGAAAATTGTTTGCCAACAAAACCGGCAGCTTGTAAGAGGGAATTGAGGAGCCTGGATTGGGGATACTGCTACCAAGAGCCAAACCATTCCCTGTCTGGCTGCTGCTGGGCTGCAGCAGGCAGCAAAGGAAGAGGGAGAAAGGGAATAACTAAGCAAGGAGGCTTTATGGAGTAAAAACAAACAAACAACGAAAGGGTGTGCTCCTGAAATCCTTCAAAGGGTGTTAACTCTTTCATAACAAGACTAATGACCCCCCCTTAAGTTGGTGTTCTCCGCTGTGCCTCATTAAGGTTAATTCAGTGGGTCCGATTCATCCTGGAGCCCTCTCATTGACATCGCTGGTGTGGAGCCACTGACAGGCACAGCAGAAGGCTCAGCCAGATCTGTGCTTAGCAGGAAAACAGCTGGGCTGAAACTCTTTGTCAAACGTGGCCCTGGCCCTGCCAAACTCTCCTGCAACTTTGCCTTGCCTGTGTGGATGCCAAAAGGATGCTAAGGAATTGCATCTTAGCCTGGCGCTGGGTTTGCGGTGCGGTCCCACAAAGCAGCCCGGAGCTGGGAATGGCTCATCTGAGAGGGCTTCATGAAAGGGCTGCGATATGGCACTCCACAGCTGGAGGCATGGATGGTTGCATGCTGCTCCCTGGACTTCTTTAAAAGAAAAAAACCAGTCTTCTTCAGAAAAAAAAACAAACTTCTTTTCAAAAAGGCTTCTTAAAAAAAAAACTCTTCTTTAAAACAAAACTCTTCTTTAAAAAAAGTCTTTAAAAAAATTTTTTAAAAAGCTTTTTAAAAAATCTTTAAAAATATTTTTTAAAAATCTTCTTTAAAAAGCTCTTCTTTAAAAAAACTTTTAAAAAATCTTTAAAAATATTTTTTAAAAATCTTCTTTAAAAAAAAATCTTCTTTAAAAACCTCTTTTTAAAAAATCTTTTAAAAAAGATCTTTTAAAAAATCTCTTCAAAAAATCTTCTTTAAAAAACTCTTCTTTAAAAAAAGTCTTTTAAAAAAATTTTTAAAAAGCTTTTTGAAAAATCTTTCAAAAAATCTTCTTAAAAAATGTTTTAAAAAACCTTTTAAAAAAAATCTTTTAAAAAATATTTTCAAAAAATCTTCTTTAAAAATCTTTTTAAAAATCTTCCTAAAAAATCTTTTTAAAAATCTTCTTTAAAACTTTTTTTAAAAATCTTTTAAAAAATCTTTTCAAGAAATCTTCTTTAAAAAACTCTTCTTTAAAAAAATTTTTTTAAATTTCTATTAAAAAACTCTTTTGAAAAAAATCTTTTAAAAAAATCTTCTTAAAAAATGTTTTAAAAAACCTTTTAAAAAAATCTTTTAAAAAATCTTTTCAAGAAATCTTCTTTAAAAAATCATTTTAAAATATTTTTTAAATCTTCTTTTAAAAAATCTTTTCAAGAAATCTTCTTTAAAAAATCATTTTAAAATATTTTTTAAATCTTCTTTTAAAAAATCTTTTCAAGAAATCTTCTTTAAAAAATCATTTTAAAATATTTTTTAAATCTTCTTTTAAAAAATCTTTTTTAAAAATCACCTTTTTTTAAAAAAAATCTTCAAAAATTTTTTTCTTAAAAAAAGTCTTTTTAAAAAATCCTTTTAAAAAATCTTCTTTAAAAAATCATTTTAAAATATTTTTTAAATCTTCTTTTAAAAAATCTTTTTAAAAAATCTTCTTTTTTTAAAAAAAACTTCTTTAAAAAAATTCTTCATAAAAAAAAAAATCTTAGAAAAAAATTCTTTCCTCCCAAAAAAAAAACCCCAAAAAATTCTTCTTCCAGGCTGGAGGAAACAAGAAGACTCCGAGCAATATTCTAACTGAATTTATTCCTTATTTAAGAATATCTCATAGGTTTGGGATGGGAAATGTGGAAAGAAAATTAGTTTTATTATTGAGAAAATTATTCTACACTCTAAGCAAAGTAACCATGTCAGAATAATTTTGGGTTTTGTTTGGTTTGGGTTTTTTTGGTTGGTTGTTGTTGTGTTTTTTTGTTGGTTTGGTTTTGCTGGAGGACTGACCACAGAGGGATCTGATCTGGAGACACCACAAAACAGCTTAACCCACAGTAACTGTGCCAGCAAGCTTCTCTGTGGAGGCTTTGCTCACCAGCCTTGTCTGGCTTGGGAAGATGAAATATGCTTAAGAAATGCATTACATAACACATATTGATTAATTTATTTGTAACTGTCACACGAGCAAAGAAGATTTCAGTGTTTGGAAATGACTGTGTCTAGAAAAAGCTTGACAGCTCCAACAACTTTTCAGTTCATTATTGTGAACTCAGAATCACAGAATCACAAACACATCCACATTGGCAAAGCCCCTCAGGAGCACCGAGTCCAACCCAGAACCCTGCTCTACAAGATTCACCTTAAACCATAGCCCCAAGCACCACATCCAAATCACTCTTAAACACAGCCAGGCTGGGGGACTCCACCACCTCCCTGGGCAGCTCATTCCAGTGCCTGACCACTCCCCGCCATGAAAAACTTTTTCCTAATGTCCAATCCAAACCTCCCCAGCCTCAGCTTGAGGCCATTCCCCCTTGTTCTGCCTCCAATTCCCTGTGAGCAGAGCCCAGCAGCAGCCT
>WBNM01040830.1:17973-45224 GCA_013399055.1 Ramphastos sulfuratus
ATAGAATCACAGAATGATAGAATGATAGAATGATAGAATGATAGAATCATAGAATCATAGAAACATAGAATGATTGATAGAATGATAGAATCATAGAATGATAGAATCATTGAATGATAGAATCATAGTCATAGAATGACAGAATGATAGAATCACAGAATGATTGATAGAATGATAGAATGATTGATAAAATGATAGAATCATAGATTAATAGAATCATAGAGTCACAGAATGATAGAATGATAGAATCATAGCATGATTGGTAGAATGATAGAATTATAGAATCATAGAATGACTGATAGAATGATAGAATCATAGAATGATAGAATCATAGAATCATAGAATCATAGAATGATTGATAGAATCATAGAATGATAGAATGGTAGAATCATAGAATCATAAAATGTTAGACTCTCAGAATCAGTCAGGGTTGGAAGGGACCACAAGGATCACCCAGCTCCAACCCTCCTGCCATGGGCAGAGGCACCTCACACTAGAACAGGCTGTTCTTAAGGTCTCCCTGTGCACCACTCTGCCTTTCTCCATCATGGCAATGAAACGATGCTAAGGAGTGAGTTCTGTGTTTCCCCTTTGCATTCTTATCTGGCTGGTGGACCTTCTGGCACTCTTGCTCCCTTCTCTTCTGATAACTTTGCCAGCATGTCCAGAGTGAACCTTCTCAAAGGTTGTGCCCTTTCTCAAGAGTTGTCACGGGCATAGGCAACACCAAGGCTCAATATAGGAGCAACTGCAGCAAGAAAAGAAGAATTGCATATGCAGAAAACTAAACTACCCAATAGTTTCTTGAGCCCTTATTCAGGCTTTATAGTTCCAAAATGAGATTTCTTTAAAGAAAATAACCAATCTTGTAAATGATTCCCCAAGTAAGGTCCCTTGCTGATGCCAACAGTAGAGCTTGTGTGCAAGAATGTCATGCACAAAGCAATTAAGGGCACTGACAGAGCAATGGTGCTTGCACCTAAAATGTTACTAGGATGCTGCTGTTATTGTCTAAAAAAATATTCTTTTATTCTTCCTGAAAAGCCCAAAACAATGATCCCAATTTTTACACAGACACAGTCAAAATACCTCCCCCTAAGCCAGGACTTCCAGTGTACAAAGCACTTCTCAGACACCCATTAATCCTCAAAACAGCCTGTGAGGTAGGAAATTGTAAGTGTTATTATCCCCACTTCACAGGTGGGGACTCAGAGGCAGGGAGATTATGTGATTTGCCACAGGCTACACAGCAAATCCATGCCAGACCCAGGATTAAAATTCAGCAGCACCTGACATCTGGGCAAACACTCAAGCCCTGGTTCCTGCTGCCTCTAGAAGATGTGTTTACTTGTGCCCATGCCTATCTTCAGCAGGTCTGCTGATGAGCATTCAGCATCAACCATTCCACATCCCTGTGTAGTACAAGGGTGTACACACATACCAAGAAGGCACAAAGCTGAGTGCAGGCTAAAACATGTCAGTGTGAAGAATTCTCCCCCCAGAAGTCTAAAGGCAGCTCTGCAGAGCAAGCTTTTGAACATGGTAGGTTACTAACCAGCTTCAGACAAAGCAGAGAAGTCTGGAGTACAGTGTGGTTTGTGTTATGCCAGCAGCCAGGAAGGGTTATCATTCACATCCCTGTTTGTCTGTCCATTTGCTTGCTGAAGAAAATGCATTGACTGGCATAAGAGCAGACCAAGCTTCTGGTCACATGAGGCTGCAGTGTGAGTGCAGCCCAGACAGCAACCAAGTGCTGGACTGCAGCAAGAGCAGTGTGGGCAGCAGGGCAAGGGAGGGGATTGTGCCCCTTTGCTCTGCTCTCCTCAGACCCCAGCTGCAGTCCTGTGTGCAGTTCTGGAGCCCCCAGCACAAGAAGGACATGGAACTGTTGGAGTGGGTCCAGAGGAGGCCACCAAGATGCTCAGAGAGCTGCAGCAGCTCTGCTGTGAGGACAGGCTGAGAGAGTTGGGGCTCTGCAGCCTGCAGAAGAGAAGGCTTCCAGGAGACCTTAGAGTAGCCTTCCAGGATCTGAAGGGGGCTACAGGAAGGCTGGGGAGGGACTATTGACAAGGTCTTGCAATGCCAGGACAAGGGGCAATGGGTTTGAACTGGCAGAGGGGAGATTGAAACTGGATGTTAGGAGGAAGTTGTTTGCAGTGAGGGTGGTGAGACACTGGCACAGGTTGCCCAGGGAGGTTGTGGCTGCTCCCTCCCTGGAGGTGTTCAAGGCCAGGTTGGAGGAGACCTTGAGTGACCTGTGCTAGTGGGAGGTGTCTCTGCCTATGGCAGGGGGTTGGAATTAGATGATCCTTGAGGTCCCTTCCAACCCTACCATTCTATGATTTCCTCATGCTGGGAATCACAAATTGGATCCCCACATTTAAAAGAAATGCATCAATCTCCTTGTGAGAAGTGAATCTTTCCAATGAGGTTATTTTGCTTTGAAAGAGGTAGATATAACATCTCACTCCTTGCTCCAGTATCATGCAAGACACTTTTGCCTCCTTTCATATTTCTGAGTTCCTTTTGTCAGTTAAGCAAAGTCCAGATCACAGAAGTTTAATGGTTTTTTGGTCTTGCAGACTGGAAAGTAGTTCTTTGCTATAGCTGCCTTGCCAGCTCTTGCCAAAACATGTTGTTGCTCATTTTCCATCTCAAAGACTGTTAAGATTAATTTCTAACCTTGAAAGAAAACTCCCCCCACACACACACACTCTGTTTTCTTCACAGTTGGTGTGTGAGTTATTTCTAAAGAACACTGAAAAAGAGCAAAGTAAATCAAAAATGTGTCAATGAAGGGGAAGGGTTTGGCTCAGATTTGTTGTGCATTCAGTGGTTGTCTATCTCATACCTAGATTTGGGGTTAAGTGCAATCTTTAAAGCACATTCTTGAGCTTCTGTCCCTGAGTTGTGCTGTTCAGGTCTAATTCAGATGTGGCTCTCTGGCAAACAGACACATCACAGAATCACACAATGTCAGTTTTGCCACATCCACAGCCCTTGTCCTTTGCAGGGTGACGAAGTTGTAGAGACGTGGTGCTGAGGGACATGGTTTAGTAGCAGACTTTGTAAAGTTAGAGAATCACAGAATGTCAGGGGCTGGAGGGGACCTCCAAAGCTCAACCAGTCCAGCCCCTGCCAGAGCAGGATCACCCAGACCAAATCACACAGGAACATGTCCAAGTGTGTTTTGAATATCTCCAGAGAGGGAGACTCCACAACCCCTCTGGGTAGCCTGTGCCAGGGTTCTGTCACCCTCACAGGGAAAAAAATTCCTCCTCATGTTTAAATGAAGCTTCCTATGCCTCAGCTTCCACCCATTGCCCCTTGGCCTGACACTGGGCATCACCCATCAGAGCCTGGCTCCAGCCTCCTGGCACTCACCTTTGCATCTTTATAACCTTTGCTAAGGTCACCTCTCAGGCTCCCCCAGGCAGCACAGCCCCAGCTCCCTCAGGCTCTCCTTGTAAGAGAGATGTTCCATTCTCTTCAGCATCTTTGTGGCTCCACTCTAATACATCTTCCTTTCTTAAGCCCAGGGAGGAGCAGGAGGGCAGTGAAAACGCAACTGAGTGTGGGAGCCAAGTTGCTTACTGCATGCTTGAAGAGCCAGGTAAGAACTAATTGGGTCCCCAAAGGCCAGTTCCTTCAGGAGCTGTACCAGCCCTTGACACCTGCTGTGATAACACAGAGCAAAAGTCATTTTAGAGCTAAGCGATGTTACAGTTAGACTGCAAGGACCAGAAATTAATATGTAAAACTCATTCTGGCCAGGACTCTTCTTTCTGCTCTTAGTCATACAGATCAGAGGGAAAAGAGCAAGGATAAAATTGGAAATATTGCTTCAAGTTTATTTTCTTTGTTCTCTTCATTTCAAGATAAGACTCCCCATTTAAGTCACTCATCGGCACTGAATAAATGTTCCAGTTTGTGGGTGTGCCAATTAAGGTTAATTATCACTTGACTGATCTGACTTAGCATTAAAATGTCTGGTAGAACTGGCTCTGATCTTGCAAAGAGGACTTTTTCTTCTGTATTCCTGTGTTGTTTGGGGATTTGGATTTCATGGTCATCTGTGCCAAAAGACAAGATGTCTGCTGAATGCCAAAATCATTCTGTATAACATAATAGAATTCAGCTGCACTGGGCCTGATCTCCACATCCTTGGAAAGAAGCAATTATACTCCAAGTCAGCTCAACCTCAATTGAACAAACCTAAGCTGTGCCACCAGTTGCTTTCTATGGCCATAGGAAAGAAACAGCAACTTCATGAACCTGCAGTGTGAGTGCAGCCCAGACAGCAACTGAGTGCTGGGCTGCAGCAAGAGCAGTGTGGGCAGCAGGGCAAGGGAGGGGATTCTGCCCCTTTGCTCTGCTCTCCTCAGACCCCAGCTGCAGTCCTGGGTGCAGTTCTGGAGCCCACAGCACAGGAAGGACATGGAACTGTTGGAGCCAGTTCAGAGGAGGTCACCAAGATGCTGAGAGGGCTGCAGCAGCTCTGCTATGAGGACAGGCTGAGAGAGTTGGGGCTCTGCAGCCTGGAGAAGAGAAGGATGCCAGGAGACCTTAGAGTAGCCTTGCAGTATCTGAAGGGGGCTACAGGAAGGCTGGGGAGGGACTATTGACAAGGTCTTGCAATGCCAGAACAAGGGGCAATGAGTTTAAACTGGCAGAAGGGAGATTGAAAGTGGATATTAGGAGGAAGTTGTTTGCAGTGAGGGTGGTGAGACACTGGCACAGGTTGCCCAGGGAGGTTGTGGAGCACAGAATCACCCAATGTGATCAAAGATTCTGTGCTTCACAACCTCCCTGGAGGTGTTCAAGGCCAGGTTGGACGAGGCCTTGACTGACCTGTACTAGTGGGAGGTGTCCCTGCCTATGGCAGGAGGTTGGAACTGGATGAGCTTTGAGGTCCCTTCCAACCTTATCATTCTATGATTCTATGATCCCATGCTAAAAATATCCTAGAAGGAACTGATGTGGTCTGTGTACCACAATCAGTTTCTCAGAACAGCTTGGATTGGAAGTGTGCAGCCACTGTGGAAGGATCCAGATATTCCCTTGCCTTTTGCTTACCCAACAACTTTTCCAAGCATCTGAGCTGATGTTTTCCTGTGCATGCACTTCTCATCCTAGCCAGGCTGTATTGAAGAGGTAAAGCCACAGCCACTGAGCACACTCTGCAAGACTGTGCCAAGAGATACTGTCACACACTCCCCATGTCATAACCCTTGTGCTTGGCACAGCTGGCTGACCATGAGATCATGGCAGATGGGAGTCTGGACGTGATAACCTGCTCATTAAGAACTGAAATTTCAGCTGATAGTGTCATTAAATATCTATATTAAAAAAAAAAAAATCCTCAAAGGCAGCCTTGGAAACTCCCTCATCTCATCTTACTGCCATTACTAGGAGTGCTATAAACACAGCATTGCTGAGAGAGGATGCAGGGCATGCTAGAAGGGAATGCAGAGCAGAGTCATCAAATTGCAGCCACAGAAAGCAACAGAGTGCAGTGCAAGAATAACAATAGATATCTGTCTGGGGACACATTGGCTTTAGTGGCAAAAAGTCAATTAAAAACCCTGAGAAGAGAGCATATCCTGATTATGCAGCTGCCCTGCCAGCTCCTGGGAAGGCAGGAAGGTGGTTGAAATCCTGGACTGATTCAGCCTTACCAAGGTAGTTGTTGAAAGCTGAGAGCCAGCATCAATGAGGTCAGCAGAGAAATCATTTTGAGGGAGGCACTCTGAGGACAGGCAATGCAATGCCAGGGGTATCTGCTTCACCTCTTTCTTTCTTTCTTTTTGGTTTGGGGTGGTTTGTTTTTTTTTCAGCTCCTCAAGGAGAAAAGTAACCCATTCAGAAAACAAGTCCTGAATTACTGATGAAACACTGCAAGAGGGAATGTGACATCAGCAGGGGATATTAACACAGCCACTGACAAGAGCTCACACTCTGACTGCTCTTTCACTTGCTGTCAAGTACAAAGGGATGGTGAGGAGCTGGGTGGAATGAGCACCAACCAAGGAGTGCACTGAGAAGGAAGTGGTTCAGGTACAGTCACTCATCACTCTTCCTGCATCTGTATCTCCTCACTACCACCCAGATGCAGGCATGGTGTGAAACAGAGGAGGCTGAGAGTAGAGCTCATTTCTGTCTACAGCTACCTGAAGGCACATTGTGGAGAGGCTGCTGCTGGGCTCTGCTCACAGGGAATTGGAGGCAGAACAAGGGGGAATGGCCTCAAGCTGAGGTTGGAGAAGTTTAGATTGGACATTAGGAAAAAGTTTTTCATGGTGGGGGGAGTGGTCAGGGACTGGAATGAGCTGCCCAGGGAGGTGGTGGAGTCACCAACACTGGGTATGTTTAAGGGTGGTTTGGATGTGGTGCTTGGGGCTATGGTTTAAGGTGAATCTTGNGCAGAGGATGGCAGCTCAGCAGCATCATCAAAAGGAGATGTTTTATTATGTGCTCTGTCTTTATTTCAAGGTGCTGTTCCTTTTTAGCCTTTTGCCTTTTAATTTTCCTCCTGAAAACTCTCCTCCTCTTTCCTTCTTCAGCTCATCTATCTATTGATGTGCTGAGGGCTTGGTTTTTCAGGGCAGATGAATTACCCACCTCCCATCAGGCATTATCTAATTTCTGCCAGCATTAGTTCACCACCCAGGAGGAAAAGGTAAAACTGGAGTGCAGCTCTGTCCACTAGCCCATAGGCAGCCTCACACAGATAGAAGGTGTGGGGCATGACAGAGGGCTAGGAGGCAGAATAGGTGAGGTGACAATGTGGCCCAGAGGTTGGGCGATTTGTAGAGACATTAGGACCTGTAGAAGAGATGACTTTAAATAATGGTCCTTTAACCCATTCCACTGGCTTCAATAATATTCCTTTAATCCAACCCCCTGATTAATCCAGGCAGTGGAGCTGTAGCTCTGAAAAGAGAGGAAAGACATCACACTTGCTCTTACCAAGAGCTGAGTGTCTTTTTTTGTTGGTCATTTCTGGGAGAATGACAGAAGGGGAATTGTTATCTAAAAGATGGGCAGGCAAAAAGAGTTTGGTGGAAGAAGCAGGACAATTAATAAGGACACACTACAGAAAGACACATGGGATATAGAAAATGTGGTATCAGTTTCCTCAGGATCAAAGGTTCAAACCATTTCCTCAAAGGAGCTTTTAATGGGTAGTGATCAGGAGCGAGCGCTTCCGTGCTGGCCAGGATGCATGCTGGGGTATGGCTTCAAGGAAACTCTTTGTAATTTCATGGAAAGATAAAGTAAAAGGACCTTGCTTGCTTAAAATAACAGGAAAATATCCCTTGTGACACACTGCCAGATCTGTCCATCTAAGGCAAGAGTGAGCTGGAATTCAGTCACACTACTGAAGAATTGGTAAAGCCCAGATCTGAGTGAGTTCACTCTCACACATCCTCGGAGGACATCACCTGCAGTCCTAACCAGGGCCACAGGCACAGATCTCTACATGCACCCACACAGCTGCCTTTGAAAGGCTTCTTCCCTGCAGTCCAGCTGTAGTGTGTGTCCAGATGTGGAGTGACTTTGGCAGTGACTCAGCTAGCCCGTGTTCAGAGCTAAGATATTCCTTTGAGGTACATTAGGGAAGTTTCCAGATCTGTTTTCTCACCCCCAGAGAGAGCTGAGACACTCACAATGGTTCTGTGAACAAAGACATTTCCACTACAGCAATGATGTGGCTGTGTTACACAATTCACTACCCTGCTTAGGAGTAACAGAATCAAACACCAAGGGGCTAAAGCTCTGTGCCTGCAATTTTAAATAGCTCTTTCTCCTCTGAGAAACAGCCTCTGGTGGCTTGCAGAGCAGCTGAAGTGAGGCCACCACCTGCTAGTTGCTCTACAGCCAGTATCACTTCATGATACTTACTCTACAGAGGGCATGGGCAAATTGCAGGCCACACCCACAGGGTATGTATCTTTTGAGCAGGGTTATAAAGGTTTGGTGCTTTTAGCTGTGGAGATCTTTGGTTTGGTTTCAAATGCTGTCCGAGATGCCATATAGGCACAGTAGCTAGGGAAAGGTAGCTGTGAAGACACAGCACTAAGGCTTCATCTTCCTGAATAAGAATGCAGAACTTCCAGTAACCACAAACACATCTAGAGGCTTGTGCCATGCTCCTCAATAGCTGTTACTCAACCTGGTTCAGCCAGCAGCTGCACCCATGGGCCTCTCTCACAGCATGGGCTATGGCAGCAAAGTTGTGGACACAGAGCACACAGGCAAGCTCCATAGCAAAGTGAGCATCCATGCTGGGCTCTGGAGATTCTCCTGTTCCTGATGCAAATGCTAACAGAGCAGCTGAGCCCTGAGCCAGCAGCGGGCCCAGCAGTCCCTGAGCTTTTCTAGTCCCCTGTAAACAAGGGGTGTGCTAAGAGGCCAGAGCATGCTGAGGTGCTCTGCTCCCCTGCAGCCCAAGCGTGCCGCCGAGCTGGGTCCTTGCATGGTGAAGGAAGGTGCTGCTGCTTCCCACAGCAGCCTCAGCTCTGCAGTTTGAACATCTGCCACTTCTCCTGAAGCTTCCAGACCTTTTCCCTATTAGTAATGCCCCACGTAATGGTAGCTTGCCAAACAAATTACAGACATTTCAGGCTTAATAAATACCACAAAAGCTCCAAGTTCAAGAGTTTTATTCTGTTTCAGTTTTGCGTGCTACAACATGAAATTAATCTGCTGGTGCATCTTCAAGTGTTTTCCAAAGAACTCTGCTGCTTGGTACACACTGCTCTGTGTTTACAGGGAGGGGAAAAAAAATAAAATGAAAAAGCCATTATTTCTCTAGGTGCTCCTCTTTCTATAGCCCTAAGTTATTGTCTTAGAGTGGGTTTTGAAACTGTGAGAAACAATTTGCATTGACTTCACAGCTATAATTTATAAGGAACATAGTGAGTCATTGTCACAGGCTGCCTTTGTTCTCTTCTACTTCCTTCTTTCTAAAGGGAATTTTCTTAGAAAAAAAAAATATATATCCATTTTGATAGATAGCTTCAGGACTTTAGAAAATAAAAAGGGAGCATTTCTGGCAAGCAGTGTGAGTCAGACCCAGAGTCTGACCAAAGAACAAACACAAGAGGCAAGGTGGAGCGTTGGGTGCTCAAACTCCAAAGCAGCTTTGCATGCAGGGTATTACCCATCCCTTGCAAACACTGCCACCCATAAACTCCTACACTTGTACCTATTGCCTAACAATAGCTTGGCCCTTGCAGCAGTGAAAGTAGCAGAAAAACCTTAGCTCACAGAAATGTTTGCACTTTGCAACACTTTGGGTTTCATCAGTCGGCTGGCTTTGAGGGCAGCTCTAATGAGCAGCTTTATCGCCCTGAAACAGGACTCGCCTTCGCTCGCAGATCTCTGATATCATTCCCAAACATAAACATGGCTGAGTGTGGAGGAATAGGATGTTCTGTCTGGCTTAGGATCTCTTTGAAAAACAATAAGGTAAGATAAAATGTGGACAGCCAGGGCCATCATGTTTGTAACCCAGTAATTACTCAGATTGCTTAAAGCCCATAAAGTGACATGGGAAAACACACCCAGCACAAGCATCTTTTTGCTCCTTTCTAATTTCGCACAGGGACAAATGATTTTGTGTCACTCTCTCCTTCAGGCTTTCATAAATCTTGCTTTTGCCCTCTTGCAGATGTGCAGTGACCAGAGGAGCAGCCCTGCTGGCTACCCAGCAACCCTCACCTTTCCCCAACCCAGCCAAAGGAGCAGAAGGGCCTGGTCTGCTCTCATGGTCTGAAAAGTGGGACCTGTTACAAGCAGCCTTAATGGACAAATGCCTCCTGAACCCCCTCTGAACAAGGGATACCTGTTGGCTATAGCTGTCAATCACCTTCTGCTGACAACCTCTCCAGATATAGATGCCAAATTCTGCTTTTGTGTTCATATTGAACACGACATTAAAGACTTCTGAATGTAGATAGAGGCAAAGCTCTTGAGTGAGAGTGAAATTACGGTGCTGAGAGTGAGATAGTGGTGCTGAGAGTGAGATAGTGGTGCTGAGCTGCTCTTTCAACAGATTTCAGTATAGGCAGGAATCAATCCTTGCTACTCAAGTTCAGAAGAGCACACAAATGCTGCTAGACTTAAGCAGACCTTTAGGATTGCTCCATGCGTTTTAAAGAGCTTTTAAGAGGGTCTTGCAGACAAATTTGTGTGGTGTGCAAGAGGTGATGCATTCTTCTCTAATTCTACTGTGAGTGGTCAGACATCAACATGTGTATTTATATAAATACACTCACACATATACACAACAATCATGGGGTTATGATTAGCTGGTGCTGACTATCTGCCTTAAGATGACACTAGGGTGAATCACAACCACACCAAATTTGCTCAAGGTCAGGCTTGTTTTCTGTTTTCTTTTTGCTTCATAATATGGCTTTTGTTCCAGGGGATCCATTTAAAATATGGAGGGGGGGGGGAATGGAAAGCCACCCAAGAAGTGTCTTTGAAAATGGTCGCTGTTCATTTGTATAAGTTAATCTTTTGGAGGAAAAGAATATGCATGTTACACTTATCTGGTGGCATCTTTTTATCCCACTTCTTTTCCAGCCACATTTAGGATTCAACTTTCTCATGTGAAACCAGAGAGGTCTTTTTTTCCCTGCTGTAGACATAACACAAATGACCTGTCAGATGCTCCCTATGTGACTCATGTGCCATAATGTGGAGAGATCTAGAATGCAGAGCCTGGAAGAAGGGGCAGAAAAAAGTCTTCAGAGTCAGGATTTCCTCGTGCAAGCCAGAAGCAGCTCTGAAAATCAGCAGAGCTGTGTGCACATAAAACAGCATCAGGTCTTGGGTTCAGCAGCTGCAAGGTTATGAAGTACAAACCATGGAGATTCTGGGCAATGGGTTTAGAATGAGGGGGGGAAAGAGCAACTGCAAATACTCTCCTCCAATCAAACAACTGGAGAAAAGCTCTGAGGGAAAAAAAAAAAAAAGATGTCTGTTGTGGCTAGCTCTGAAATCAACCCAGCACATCCCTGTCCCATTAGCATCAGATCAGAGTCAAGATCAGAAAGCTCAGCAAAAAGAGATGTCTTTCAAATGACACTGCCAGGACGTTTTCCAGATAGCTGATGCCATTCACTGTTTCCTTTCCAACCCTTTCCTTAAAAGCACACCCACCACCAGTTGCACAGAGGCCCTGAGTGGCCTGGGGTTAAGGCAGCCCTGCACCCACAGCTGAAACCCATGAGGCCATTTGGCAAGATCCCTGAGGAAGTTTCCTGCCTTCTCAAGACTCCCACCTCTCTCTCTCCTTTGGAAAGCTCTTCTTTTCCAGGCAAGCCATAGCATTCTGCTGCCAGTTTGATTCTTTTTGCATGCACAGTTGACGAATGTGATGGCAAATGGAGTTGAGGCATGTCTGAATCTGGTCCAGGAGATGCAACAAGTGACCAGGGGCAGAGGCTGCCTTGCCCTGCAGCCTGGAGCCAGGGCAAGCAGCCTGCAGGATTTTTCCAGCTGTGCCATTGGCCCCTTGGTTTCTACTTCCTCCTAGTGTGGTGTTCCTTCACATCAGAGCAGGTTACCCAGGAAGGTGGTGGAAGCCCCATCCCTGGAGACATTCAAGGTCAGGCTTGATGGGGCTCTGAGCAACCTGATCTAGCTGGAGATGTCCCTGCCTTCTGCAAGGGGATTGGACCAGATGACCTTTAAAGCTGCCTTCCAACCCAGTGCATTCTATGATTCTGTTCTTCCCATATCTTCCCAAGCACAAGAGGAGTGTAGTCCTTACTGTCCACTCAAAGCAGCTGCAGACCAATGGAAAGGAAAAAAAAAAAATATGTTAAAGTCTATCTGATAGGAAACATTTCAGCTTGGATGAGTTTTCTTCAGATGGCCAACCCAATGGAATGCTTCTTTGTGCCTGAGAATTTGATCTGGAAATGTACATGGCCTTCAGTGGGCTCTCCTAAAAACAGGCTTCTTGGTTAATTGCAGCACTCTTCTAAAACTGAAATTATGCCTGCAACAACAACAACAAAACCCAAAGGCTAATCATTGCTGACAGATTTCATAAGACTGCCTTTGTTCCCAAATTTTTATTTCATTTCTTGTAGCTGCTAAAAATGTCTTTCTGCTGAAGGTTCCTGAGACAAATCAAACTGCAGTGTTAAAGTCAGGCTGAGTTTTATTTCCAATTGCCTATGCTCAGTGCTGCAGAGTGGCTGCAAAGCCTCATGCAAATGACTCATTTTGCACAATTGAGTTGTCCTTGCTGAGCTGAATTTCACCAGTTGCATACAACCCAGCAGACCAATCTAAGGTCTGATGCTTATTCATCTCCATCAATCTTCCTAACTAGGGCTTTGTTTTCTTCCAGACAGCCTCAAAACTGGACAAGATGCTAAAGGATAATCATAGTGCAGTTCTGGAGCCCCCAGCACAGGAAGGACATGGAACTGTTGGAGCCAGTCCAGAGGAGGCCACCAAGANGAAAAAGAGGCAAGATAAGTCAAGGGGCGGGGGGTGGGGGGAGAAAGAAAGGAAAAAAAAGAAGTATATATCTAGGCAAGGCTGCAAAGGCAACAGTAGAGTTGACATAAATAGACCAGGCTGTGTTTCAGTAACTCTGCCAGTCAAGGAGCAAGTCAGCCAAATCTTGAACTCTGATCTTACTCAGGAGACTGCTCCCTAGTAAAACTATAATAGCATTAGAGTTAGAAATTTCAAACACTGTAAAAATAATAGAATTCCAGGGCAGTAAAAAGAGAGGGAATTCCAGACAGTAGGACTAGTAGCCTAGGGGCAAAACAGGGTTTTGGCAGATTCTGGTCTTAACTCTGTGAGCTTTTTACATCCACATTTCTGAGCCTTCACTTACTTCATGGTTAGCCTGGCACAAGTGAGAGCAGACTACTACGTGCCTCTGATTTCCCTTGTAAAATTACTATGGAGTACAATGGAAGGCTAATTCCCCTCTCCAAACCTCTGTGTAATTTCCCTTCACGAGGGAGCCATAAAAGTGCAAAAGGTATCAGGCCCTTGAACTTCTTTAAGGCGGCAAAAGAACAGCTCAGTAAATCCAGTTTGTCCCTCTGCAAAAGGGAGTGAAAAGGGAGGCTTTTGCCAAAATCTGTGAGGACATGAGGTCAGCTGAGCTAATTAGAGTCCCAGAATGAGTCTTCTGTGATTCTCAGTCATAACCAACCCTGCCTGAAATCCAAAATGCAGCTTCAAAATTACTTATGGCGTTTAGAAAGCGAAATGCCTCCGGCTCTGCTTCAACAACCCCTTCGTGGCTGCAGGACAAGGAATCTCCAGCTCACTGCCTCTTCATGGATGCAGTGAGCAGCACCTCATGGCCCATGGGAAACATTCATCGTATTTGGCTCAATGGGAGCTCTTCCATCAACCTTCAACAGAGCCATGCACTGGCACAGTTTTCTGCCAGCCAGGAGCAGCAGTTCTCACCTCCGCTGCTGAAGCCTTACGCTTCCACAGGAGGCTGTGTACTTTGTGCCCAACTAAGCCATAGCCTCTTTGAAGGACTTGTTGAAAGCTTTACTCCATCCCAGATTAGGTGTTGGGAGCTTGATGAGTGATGGCACATGGTGTATTATTGTTGTTATTGTTATTATTATTTGGGGAATTGGTTTCCTTCCAACCACCTCAAAGATTCTGACCATTGCTCTGGTAACGGCTGACTGGCTGCTGATTCATTTGAACATAACACTTGAGGCACTCAGAAAGGTCAATGGGTTGCAGTTATACTGGAGGTCTGTAGGCTCAATTAAAGTGGTGGTTTAACATAAAGAGACTGGCTGAAGGAAGGCTGGAGAGGGACTTTTCATAAGGCTGTCTAGCAGTAGGGCAAGGGGGAATGGTTTGAAGCTGAGGGAGAGCAGGGTTAGACTGGACCTCAGGAAGAAGTTCTTCAATATGAGGATGCTGAGACTCTGGAATAGGTTGCCCAGGGAGCTTGTGGATGCCTCCTCCCTGGGAATGTTCACAGCCAGGCTGGATGAGGCCTTGAGCAGCCAAGTTTAGGTGAGAGGTGTCCCTGCCCATGGCGAGGAGGTTGGAGTAGATGATTTCTAAGTCTTTTCCAAGCTAAGCCATCCTGTGGTTCTATGACACAGACTGAGTGCAACAGACTCACGTAAAAATCACTACATGAGATTGTTCTTTAGAAAGGAGGAGACTCAAAGATCATACTGACCCCAGTCCCAAGGGTGCTCGTGTGTCATACTCAGTTTCCAGGATTCCTTGGGGCCACAGAGGATGATGGTGGTCATGGATCAGCTCTCAGGAGACAAAGAGATGAAAAACCATTTTGCTCTCTTTGTATCACAGAAGGAGTGAAGTCCAGTGGCCAACTGGTGAGTAAGCCACCCTGGGACTGGACCTAGGATACAGAACCATTCTGCTGGCTGCAGTCCACAAGTTCCTCTCTCATCTCCTCATGCACAGATGCTGAGTCTGGAAGAAATCACTGTGCTGTTACTCATCTTCTCATCACTGCAGGGTCTCCCCTGACCAGGACAGGCTCATGGCTGGGAGGTGTTTTTATTCCCTTCCTTCTACCTACTGCCCCTGCTGCAGGGGCTCAGCATTTCACTGGCTTTGATGTGTTCACACAGGCAGCTTGGGAGAAGCATTGTAGATCATTTTGACTGACTTCAAGGGGAAAAGCAATAAAAAAGGCTTTACTGTGTATAAAAGCAGCACCAGTTTCAAGTCTGTTTCCCCTATCACCAGCATCAGCAGCAGTTCTCCAGGATCAAGAACTTCAGAAGCTTCCCTTAACAATTTTGCCAGCAAATCTGACTGGCAGCTCCCTCACCACCCCAGTCCATGATTGCATAGCAAGGACTGGAACCATGCAACAGTGAAAAATGGGTCAAATGAAACTCTCAGACAGGATTCTATCATTCTATCATTCTATGGGTTGCATTTCTAGCCCTTCAGCAGCAAAAGCTCAGCTCATGTCACACCGAGTCACAGGCTCACAGGGTGTCAGGGGGTGGAAGGGACCCAAAGAGCTCATCCAGTCCATCCCCCCTGCCACAGCAGGACCAGACAATCCAGCTCAGGGCACACAGGAACACATCCAGACAGCCCTTGAAAGGCTCCAGAGAAGGAGCCTCCACAGCCTCTCTGGGCAGCCTGTGCCAGGGCTCTGGGACCCCTCCAGCTGCCCCTTGTGTTGATCTGGAACCTCCTGTGCTGCAGCTTCCATCCACAAACTACAGTACGAGGAGCTGCAATCCCACGAGGGCTGATACCATACACTCTGTGTCTGCTCTCCATGCACCTCTTACTTCCAGATCTCCTTCTTGCCAGAGCCCAAGTGTGACTATTCCCTCAACTTGGGCTGTCCACATGGGCAAGCTTCTTGCTCCCCTGGCCTGGGCTTGAGGAGCCCTAAGTATCAATGAGTGCTGCAGCTGCAAAGTACTGATCTGGATCCAAATTTCCCAAAGCGATGCTCAGATGATTTAGTTCCTTGTTGAAAGGAGCCAGCACTGAATTTTAAAACTGAAATCAGAGCCAAACTTCCTCAAAGTCTGGGAATGTTGTGATCTAGTGGGTTTGGTTGGAGCCCATCTCTAATGTGAACCATATAGACACAGGGGCCAAGCTTGCTTTCATTTCCACTCACTTGACAGGAGGGCAGGTTGGAAAGCTTGCTTGCTATATGAATTTGTTGGCTAAGGCCAACAGAGTCAATCAGTCTTTGTGATACTCTGCAGGTTGCAAGGGAAATTTCTCCACCAATATATATTAAAACACATATAGCTCTCCTCCCCAAAAGGTGTTTCAAATAGAGCTCATTTTTGCTGTTTCTAAGCAGACTTTTTCATGCCACATCAATTTATTTAATTTTCTTTTACTTCATGGCATAGTGGCAGCTCTCTAACTCGTTGTGAGGTTCTACATAGTGCTGTTGGGGACATCATCAGAGCATGAGCATAACTGATTTATTCCATTCCTTCTATTCTATGTGTGCTTAACCCTTCCAGCAAAGAAGTTCCTTCTAATATCCAACCTAACTCTTCCCTGGTGCAACTTGAGGCTGTTTCCTCTTCTTGTGACACTTGTTACCAAGTAAAAGACACCAAGGCCACCCCACACCTGGCTCCAAACTCCTTTAAACTCCTTTCAGGGAGTTGCAGAGAGCAATGAGGTCTCTCTTCAGCCTCCTTTTCTCCACACTAAACGCTCCCAGCTCCCTCAGCTGCTCCTCACTAGCCCTGTTCTCCAGACCCTTCAACAGCTTCATTGCCCTTCTCTGGACCCACTCCAGCATCTTCTAGCAGTGAGAGGGCCAAAACTCAGCCCAGTACTGAAGGGGTGGCCTCACCAGTGCTGAGCACAGGGGAATATAATATAGACATCAGTGGCATTAAAAGCTTGTGCCTAATTTACATTAACTAATAAGCATCTTGCTCCCTCCCTGGAGGTGTTCAAGGCCAGGTTGGATGAGGCGTTGAGTAACCTGTACTAGTGGGAGGTGTCCCTGCCTATGGCAGGGGATTGGAACTAGATGATCCTTGAGGGCCCTTCCAACCTTCCCATTCTATGATTCTATGATCTTCATAGCATCATAGGATGTCAGGGGCTGGAGGGGACCTTGAAAACTCATCCAGTCCAACCTCCCTGCTAGAGCAGGATCACCTAGAGCAGCTCACACATCAATGCACCCAGGTGGGTTTTTCTTCCCTGTGTCTGCCTAAGCCAGCCAGGTGCTCCCAAACCTCTGGGTTTTGCTCAGGAGTCCCTGGGTTAAGCAACAGGTCCCTGTTCTTTACAGCACTCACAGAGCAAGTCTCAGGACTTTGCTCCTTCACACCATGGACAATTGATTACTCGGTGCAGTAAATCAAGGATTCACACCCAGCTTACAGCACACACAGAGACCATTTGGGCAGGACATGTAAATGAGTTCCTCAGAAACAAACAAATAACAAACCTAGGATACATTAAGGCAATCTCAGCTGTGTGCTAGCTTCACTGCAACAAGACTAAAATTCGTGGAAAATGCCCTCACCAATCTCCTCTGGCATGTGTGAAACATTCACTTTTCTTTTAAAGAGAAATGGGAAAAAAACACATTCCTGACATTAAAAAAACAAAAGGATCCTCCCCTGACAATGTGCAGATCCTAGTGCCAATGCATGGAAGCACTACCCCTGCTTAAAAGCAAAGCAATATCAGCACACTAACCCCAAATTTATTCACTTTTTGCCAGTATAGTTTTCCTCTGCATCCTTAAAAGCAGATGAATATGTGTTGCTAGCTTCTGTGAAAGCATCTGAGAGGGATGCACACCTAGAATCATAGAATCAGCCAGGTGGGAAGAGACCTCCAAGCTCATCCAGCCCAACCTATCACCCAGCCCTAGCCAACCAAGCCCTAGCTGATGTTCTCCAGACAGGTGCTGCACAGTAGGACCCTGGGGCTGCAACTTGCATCTCCTCTTCCCACTGTGCTGCCCAAGCTTTAGCTGTCTCCTGGCCCTCACAGAGCTCCAGCCAGGTAATACTGCATGATGAGACCCCAGTTAGAAAAATCAGGAATCACAGAATCATAGAATCAGGCAGGTTGGAAGAGAGCTCCAAGCTCACCCAACCCAACCTAGCACTCAGCCCCAGCCAATCAACCAGACCATGGCACTAAGTGCCCCAGCCAGGTTTGTCTTGAGCACCTCCAGGCACAGTGACTCCAGCACCTCCCTGGGCAGCCCATTCCAATGCCAATCACTCTCTCTGCCAACAACTTCCTCCTAACATCCAGCCTGAACCTGCCCTGGCACAACTTGAGGCTGTGTCCCCTTGTTCTGTCCCTGGGTGCCTGGCAGCAGAGCCCAACCCCAGCTGGCTACAACCTCCCTTCAGGGAGCTGCAGAGAGCAATGAGGTCTGCCCTGAGCCTCCTCTTGTGCAGGCTGCACACCCCCAGCTCCCTCAGCCTCTCCTCACAGGGCTGTGCTCCAGGCCCCTCCCCAGCCTTGCTGCCCTTCTCTGGACACTTTCCAGCACCTCAACATCTCTCTTGAATGGAGGGGCCCAGAACTGGACACAGCACTCAAGGTAAACCTAGGAAGTTCTCAGCCAGAAGTGCTAGAAAATGCATGCAGAATTGCAAACATTTGGCATAAGTGGTCAAAAAGCAGCCCCAAACCTTACAGAGGGCAGCAGGGCAGTACTAGGCAAGCTTAGCAATGCTGCTGATGTTATGTCCATAGCAAAGCAGGCTTAATTCTGATCCTGCTCTGGCAGGGGGGTTGGACCTGATGGTCTTTGAGGTCCCTTCCAGCCCCTGACATTCTGTGATTCTGTGAATTCCATTTAGGAGCCTTCACAGATTCCTGTTTCTTTATTAACTGAACTAACTCTTTCATTTTTACCTGGAGAAAACTGTAAGCAAAACCCCAAGCATAAAGAATGAAATAGGAAGGTGCTAAGGATGCAGGGCAATGATGTGCCTTTGTCTGCAAGGCAACCTGATGCATGAGTAGTGTGGCAGAAGAAAACTTCCAGAAGAGACTTAAATGTGGACCCAATCCCAGCCTGCTCACTTCGTTGTAACTGAGATCAGATTCGGATGCCACCAGCAAAACTTGCAGATCCTCTTCTGATTACCATTAGCTCACTGTCAGAAACACATTTTGGCACCTGAGATGCCTCCTTCCCTGGACTGCTTCTGGCTGCTCCTGCTGGCAGGGGTACATTGCTGGCTGGGAGATGTCTAAGGGAAAAGCAAACTCTGTCTTGCTGGAACTCTGCCTGGGGAGACACTGGAGAAGGTCCAGTTCATGAACAAGCAATCAGAAGGCAAAGATGTCTGCAGCATGCTGGATAAAAGGAAAAGTACCCCATTGGGAAGAAATTCAAAGTTTGAATGAGGGGAGGTGTGATTGTGCTTTTCTAATTCTGTCCAGGACTCAGGGAGAGAGAGAAAGAGAGAGAGGGAGACAGAGGAAAAAAAATAGCACTGGAGGAGTTATTTTCTCATGGTATCTCCAGCCAAAAGCAAGTTGTTACCAGAAGTCTTCTGAGACATATTGAGTCAGGAACAGAAAAACTAAAAAAAAAAAAAAAAAAAGAGGGGCTCTGGGACTTAAGACAAGATGTAGATGACTTGAGGCACCCACTTCCAAAGCTGCCATGCAGAAGAACCCCACCCAGCAGCCACAGAGCCCTGGAAGTGCCAGCATCTGTAGCGCTGCAGTGGGGCGCAGACGTGGGGCTCTCAAACCCCACACCAAGCTGTGTGGTGTGGGCAAGCTCAGGCATGGGCACAGGGATGAATCCCTGCCTACAGACTGTCAAACCTCCCAGAAACCAGGAAATAGGAACTGGGAGGGTTTTGTCCACAGGCATCCGTGCTCTGAACAAAGCTCCATCTCTGCGAGCTGCCAGCACAAGGCACATTTACCCCACTGGGGCTTTGCTCACATCTTGTAGGAGAAACAGAATGCCTGACATGGGGCCAGCCTGGGAAGGGGACAACACAGCCCCTCTTCTGGTCCTGAGTAGTCCTTCACAGGTTTCACAGGATGTTAGGAGTTGGAAGGGACCCAAAGAGCTCACTGAGTCCAACCCCCCCTGCCAGAGCAGGACCAGACAATGGAGCTCAGGTCACACAGGAATGCGTTCAGATGGGCCTTGAAAGGTTCCAGAGAAGAAGACTCCTGCAGAGAGGGGCAGGTTGCTCACCTCAGAGAGAGCAAATGATGGAACAATGAGGCCTGTGCTCATTCACCTAAGTGCTTAGAATCTCAAGGAAGCAGTAATCAGTAGCTCTGCAGGAGCAGTCACTGCACCCTGCAACTGATGTTCTTCCTCTGTGCTGCATCCATGCTTGGGCTGCCCCAGGAGGTGGTGGAGTTACCACCCCTGGGAGTGTTTAAAAAGAGATTGGATGTGGCACTTGGTGCCATGATTCAGTTGATTAGATGGTGTTGGGTGATAGGTTGGACTTGATGATTTGGAAGGTCTTTTCCAAGCTGCTCTCAGGATAAGGGTGATGACAGTCCTGCAGGAGAAGTCTTTACTGTGCACACTTTTAAAGAAGTTCAGGCAGTGCCCTTCCCAATATTCCCACTGGCCACAATTTTCTGTACATGTGGCACTTGCACAAGTGTGGTTTTGTACGAGTGAGCATTCGTCTGCTTGCCCTCTAACTGGTGGATGCACACATACATGTAGTAGGGAGCTGTTTAGATGGTCCATCCATCCATCCACCCATCCATCCATCCATCTGCTCCACCCATCCACTCATCCATCTGCTTCATCCATCCATCCATCTACCCATCCACCCAGCTTTTCCACCCAGCCATCCAGCTGCTCCATCCATCCATCCATTCATCCAGCTGCTCCATCCATCCATCCATCTACCCATCCATCCATCCATCCGCTCCATCCATCCATCCCTCCATCCATCTGCTCCATCCATCCATCTGCTCCATCCATCCATCCACCTACCCATCTGCTCCATCCATCCATCTGCTCCATCCATCCATCCATCCATCTACCCATCTGCTCCATCCATCCATCTACCCATCTGCTCCATCCATCCATCTGCTCCATCCATCCACCCATCCATCCATTCATCCATCCATCCATTTATCCATCCATCCCTCCATTCATCCATCCATCCACCCATCCATCCATTCATCCATCCATCCCTCCATCCATCCATCCATCTATCCCTCCATCCATCCATTTATCCATCCATCCCTCCATCCATCCCTCCATCCAGTGCATGTGCAGCACTTCCACACCTCAGGCAGTGCTATCATGAGGCTGGGAGCATGCTTGTTTAAGCAGGTCATTGCACAATGTAAACCTTCCCTGAACTCACAGCCTCACTTCTCAGATGATGCTCTAAAATCCACTCAGGGCACAGCACTGGAGGCTCAGCACCCTAGGGGGGTGTGTGTGTGCAAGCAGGTGTCTCTTCCAGCCCTGGTATTGATACAATCAGCTCACACCAGAGACACAAGCAGCAGTCAATAAGTTTGAGACAGCTTTAGCAACACTTGGGGTTTGTTTTGGTTTGGTTTGTTTAAAAAAAAAAAGGGAATTGAAAGCAGTACTAAATAAAATGAGAGGGGTCACAAGTCTGTGGCCAAAATGGAACAATAACCATAGTAAACTGTTGGGCAACAAGAAACAAGAGGAGTTGGGTTTTGTTTTTTTCCTTTATTTCAGTTTGTTTGTTTGTTTGTTTGTTTTCTACCCTCCTTGAATGTTTTCCACTTCATGTCAACCACTGGAGTGTGGAAATTGATTCCTTCTGGATCTTTCCCAGCTGTGTGTGCTGGGGCACTGGCAGTCTGCAAGGCAGAGCAGTCGCCTCTGATTTGGATTGCTCATTTCTTCTGTGGGAATGCTTCTCTTTCCCTCTGTCATGGGCTGAATCTGGGCTGTAGGAATGGCAGCTACTGAAAGATGAGGAGCTCCAGCACCCAACCATGTGGCTTCCTGACCCATTAGTAGTAACTCCTATAGCAGTCTATACATTCACAAACCACCCACCAGAGCAGATGGGCTGATGGTGTGCTGCTGCTGCTGCTGCTTCACTTTGGCTCCAAAATGTTTGTGCCTGGTTTGATGAGCTGCTAAATGCCAGCCCACACCCACCTGGTGGCCATCCATGTACCAAGGACCAACACGACCAACCAGTGAGTGTTCTCAAGTGGTGTTGAAGTGCCAAAGCCAGGGCTGGGGTCTCCAGTTGGGTCAACCCCCCCCCCCCAGACTGTTCCTCAGATGACTTTGCTTTAGCACAGGCAGCTAACAAAGGCTGACAGCAGGGACAGTGAAAGGTTCTGCTTGTAAACTGTGCCCAGGATCACAGGATGTGAGGGACTGGAAGGGACCCAAAGAGCTCATCCAGTCCAACCCCCCTGCCACAGCAGGACCAGACAATCCAGCTCAGGGCACACAACAACACATCCAGACAGGCCTGGAAAGGCTCCAGAGAAGAAGACTCCACAACCTCTCTGGGCAGCCTGTGCCAGTGCTCTGGGACCCTTCCAGGCAAGAAGTTTCCCCTTGTGTTGAGCTGGAACCTCCTGTGCTGCAGCTTCCATCCATTTTTCCTCATCCTGTCCCAGGGAGCAGTGAGCAGAGCCTGTTCCCCCGCTCCTGACCCCCAACCCTCAGCTATTTATAAACCTTGATTAAATCCCCTCTCAGTCTTCTCTTCTTCAGACTCAAAAGCCCCAGGTCCCTCAGCCTCTCCTCACCAGGCAGTGCTCCAGTCCCCTCATCATCCTCATAGCCCTTTGACATCAAGAAGCCAGCACCTGAGCAGGTGAAAGGAGGTTGTAGCCAGGAGGGGTTGGACTATTCTGCCAGGCAGCCAGCAACAGAATGAGGGGACACAGTCTCAAGCTGTGCCAGGGGAGGTCTAGGCTGGATGCTGGAAGGAATTCTTGACAGAGAGAGTGATTGGCATTGGAATGGGCTGCCCAGGGAGGTGGTGGAGTCACTGTCCCTGGAGGTGTTGAAGACAAGCCTGGATGGGTCACTTAGTGCCATGGTCTGGTTGATTGACTAGAGCTTGGTGCTAGGTTGGACTGGATGAGCTTGGAGCTCTCTTCCAACCTGCTTGATTCTATGATTCTGTGAAAGCTGAAAGGAAAAATCTCAACCCACATGTCACAAGAAAGGACTTCCTCTGGCCACCTGCAATGCCTGCCAAGCTCTTCAGGCTCTCACTGAGCTGTATGCTGGTCAGGAAGAAACTAGTGTTGGTTAGATGAGCCTGATGATCATTGCTGACTAAGGGAAGAAAGCTCACTGTGTGCATGACCTTCAGAAGAGCTAGTTGACTGGCTGTGAGCTGTTTAAATTAAAGCAGAGTTTGGTTCTGAACAATCCAGCACCTTCAGAGTATCAATAGCCTCTCGGTGGGTTCAGGGCAAAATGCATTACAGGTGGCTTTCTAATTGACCAGAGAGAACCATGGAAATTTAATCAACACATTTAGCCTACACATCAACAACTCCTTTCACAGATGTTTTGCTAAGAGGCCCACAGGCCTTACACTGAGGGGAAATCTCCATTCATCAATCTCTGGTTTTACTCACATTGTTGAGTGAAGAGAAAATAGATGACAAAGTCCCTTTTAGCTACACACAGGGAAGCAGCAACCACCCCAGCAGGTTTGTTTAGTGAGCACACAATGCAAGAACAGGTGGCTAAAAGAAACAGGAGGGGCAGAAGCTCACAAGGCAATTATTAAGGTTAATATGATAAACATAGAATCGTTGAATCATAGAATGGTAAGGTTGGAAGGGACCTCAAAGATCAGCCAGTTCCAACCCCCTGCCATAGGCAGGGACACCTCCACTAGAACAGGTTGCTCAAGGTCTCATCCAACCTGGCCTTGAACACCTCCAGGGAGGCTGTGGAGCACAGAAGCACCTAATGTGATCTTTGATCCTGTGTTTCTGTGCTCCACAACCTCCCTGAGCAACCTGTGCCAGTGTCTCACCACCCTCACTGCAAACAACTTCCTCCTAACATCCACTTTCAATCTCCCCTCTGCCACTTCAAACCCATTCCTCCTCCTGTCATTACCAGACCTTGTCAATTGTCCCTCCCCAGCCTTCCTGGAGCCCCCTTCAGATACTGGAAGGGTAGTCTAAGGTCTCCTGGAAGCCTTCTCTTCTGCAGGCTGCAGAGCCCCAACTCTCTCAGCCTGTCCTCACAGCAGAGCTGCTGCAGCCCTCTCAGCATCTTGGTGGCCTCTGGACTTGCTCCAACACCAGCCACCTGTAGCCAGTCTCAGATATTCCATACCTGAACTGGATCTTCCCAGATGCATAAAACAAGGTGCTCAGCATGATGAAGTCTGTGGAGGCATGAGGCACATGGTGTTTACTTCTTGTTGCCTTTGAAGACTACTGAAAAAAAAACCCTGTTACCTATTTTTTGATGCATTATTTCATCCCATTGTTGTTTTGTTAAGTGCTGCAATAGAAGCTTTCTGTGAAGAGCAAAAGAGGTGTTCCTGAACATGAAATATCCAACCTGTTATTTATTTTTTGCATTATTTCATCCCATCAACATTGTTTTAAGTGCTGCAAAAGAAACTTTCTGTGAAGAGCAAAAGTGGTCTTCCTCAATATGAACTATCCATCTGAGATGCCTTTGTTTGTCCCTCTAGTACAAGCCAAACCTTAATCATTTTTATTAGCATTATTAGTGCATTAGGGGGAAAGAAAATAACCGAGAATACGAATGTAAGCAACCAGAGAGTGCTCTTTAAACAGAGAATAAAATCCCACGTTCTCAAAATTGGAAACAGATTGCTTCATGCCTGAAATAAAACAAACCCAACCAACTGGTCTCATCACAGGCATTGTTTTACAAGGGGAGGGAAGAAAAAAAAATAGTATACTCATTTGTAAAATGGGGAACTTTCACAAAGAGTGAAAACCAAAAGTGCTGACACAAGAGAGGAAGAATCTTGCCACAGTGCGATGCGAAGCAAAGGGACTAAAACATCCAAACCTGCACACTTCCAGTCCTGTGCTCTCTGCTGCTGCTCTTTCATTCTCTTCCTTGTGTGCTTCCAAATATTTGAGGGGGAAAAAACCCAGCAAACTCTTCCTGTCCAGTTGGCTTAGACCAGGTTCATGTGGGCAAGAGGCATGGCTGCTCAGAACTGCTTCTGCTCCTTCTCCTTCGTGGATTGAAATCGAAGAGTCATAGAATGGTTTAGGTTGGAAGGGACCTCAAAGTTCAGCCAGTTCCAAACCCCCAACATAGGCAGGGACACCTCCCACTGGAACAGGTTGCTCAAGGTCTCATCCAACCTAGTCCTGAACACCTCCAGGGAGGTTGTGGAGAACAGAAGCACCCAATCTTTGATCACATTCTGTGCTTCTGTGCTCCACAGCTTCCCTGGGCAACCTGCTCCAGTGACTCCTCACCTTCACTGGAAAGAATTTCTTCCTAATCGCCAGTCTAAGTCTACCCTCCTCAAGCTTCAATCCATTCCCCTCATCCTATCACTACAAGTCTGTGTAAAAAGTCCCTTCCTGTCTTCCTTGTAGCCCCTTTCAGATGCTGCTAAGCTGCTATAAGGTCTTCCTGGAGCCTTCTTTTCTCCAGGATGAATTCTCCCAGCCTGTCCCCATAAGGGAGGTTCTCCACCCTTTGTTGCCTGCACAGGACCTGCCCCAGCAGTCCTCATGTCCCCTCCTTGTTGTTTCACTTATTTGAAAGATTTTTGAGTTCAATTCTCTGAAGCAGAGACTATATTACCCAAAAGGAAAAACGATTCCTTTGCTTGGGTGGAAGTTAATTTGCATTACTGCAATATCTTTACATGACTACAACATAAAGAGGAGGAGTTTTCTCTTCAATTTCCCCTCCCTTCCCCACTGACAGGGAAAAAAAAATAGAATTAAAATTACTACACTTTATTGTGTTTGACATCATTGTCAGTCAACCAAAACAGAGACAATGAGTCTAAAAGTCCTTGAAAGGAAACCAACAGAGATAGCACAGCTAAGGAATTTTGCACAAGTTGTAGTATCCCCATAACTATTTCAGAGGGGGGAAATGGCATTGAATTTGTTTGGACTTGCAATTAGGAAAGTGATCATGTTCTACCCAAGGAAAGCTCTCTGCTGCCTGACAACTGCCCTGTCTCTTAGAGAACATCTTTTAACCCCCCCTCTTTCTTCAGCATAGCTTCCTTACAAGCCAAGACTGTGATCTCATGGTTAGTTAAAAGAGTTCTTCCTGGCATGGTGCCTTCTGGTGGCTATCACACAAAGCCTTGGATGAGTCTCCCATGTTTGCTTCAGTCTGTGACGACCACCTCAAACTGACAGCAGAAGAGACAATTCCTTCTCCAGGCAACAAAGTGTTGAAAGACTTAAGCCCAAAGTTTTTAACCAAACCAGCAGGCTGGAAGGTCATGCTGCCAGCAAGATGTGTCTCATCAGCCATGGACCAGAGCCTGAGAAGACAGAAAGCTCAGCAGTGAGTCAGGGAGGATGGTTACCCCAGATTTTAAGAGCAGTAGTAATCTCCAGGCTAATCTGTAGGGAAAACGACAAAGTGAGGGAAGGACTTCTCCATGGAAGGTAAATACAGAAAGACAATCCCTCTGACAGGGGTTCCCAGCCAATGGTAATAACAACAACATGGCTTTGGTAGAGAAATAACAGTAAACAAGAGGGCTTAGCTATCTCACCCAGACTAACAGGATGAAGAACTGCTGCAGTTTCTTCAGCAGCAGCAGAGTAGTTTGTGTTGAACAGAGAAAAAGCGATGGAAGCAGGGAAGTGGAAGAGCACTCACAGTTGTTGCAAGGGATGCTCATGGGAAGAGCTGCAGGAAGATGTAGCAGCAATTGCTTGAATTTTGGTGCTTTGGGAAGCATTTTGGACATTCAGAAAAAGTTTTTCACAGAGAGAGCGATCAGGGACGGGAATGAGCTGCCCAGGGAGGTGGTGGAGTCCCCCAGCCTGGCTGTGTTTCAGGGTGGTTTGGATGTGGTGCTTGGGGCTATGGTTTAAGGTGAATCTTGTAGAGCAGGGTTCTGGGTTGGGGTTGGTGCTCCTGAGGGGCTTTGCCAACCTGCATCTTGCTGTGATTCTGTGATTCATGTTGTAAAGACCTTTGAGAGCAAGTCCAACTGCAACCTAGCTGCTATGGTTTAAGGTGAATCTTCACCTTATGGGTTAATGTGAATCTTGTAGTGTAGGATTCTAGGTTGGACTTGGTGCTCCTGAGGGGCTTTGCCAACCTGCATGGTTCTGTGGTTCTGTGATTTGGGGAGAAGGCATCAGGGGTGTTTGAGTCAGGCATGAGAAAGATTCAGAGCTGGTTTTGAGCTAAAGGGAGAGGCCAAAAAATGGCCACAAAGCTCAGCCATAGAGATGTGGTGGCATTAGGCTGTGAGGAGTCCTCAAAGCAAAGAGATGAACTGAGACAGGCTTTGTATATATACATATATACACATATATATATGCTCATATACACATATATATACATATATACACATATATACACACACATATATATATATTTATACATATACCCCTATATTTTCTATATATAAACCTATCTTTTCTATACATAAACATATCTTTTATATAAGTAAACATATATATGAACATATCTTTTACATATATAAACATATCTGGAGTCCTGTGTACAGTTCTGGAGCCCCCAGCACAGGAAGGACATGGAAGTGTTGGAGACAGTCCAGAGGAGG
>WBNM01040830.1:49328-64698 GCA_013399055.1 Ramphastos sulfuratus
TTGGTTTTTTTTTTTTTTTTTGACATACTGCACTTTCATTTCCCCTGCCAAGCTGAGGTTGGGTCCCATTCCTCTCACTCACATGGAGAGCTTTCCTGACGTGGTGTTGCGCAGAAAATGAAGAAACCTTTTTTTGCGCTCTTCCTTCTGAAGAAGTGATTGCGTTTGCTACCCCTGAAAGAAGTGATTTCACAATCTGAGAGCCAGGACCTGCCTTTTCTCAGGGTCTGTGCAGCACAAAACACATCTGAGGAGAACATATCTAACATATCTACTGTGTACAGTTCGTACAGTTCTGGAGCCCCCAGCACAGGAAGGACATGGAACTGTTGGAGCCAGTCCAGAGGAGGTCACCAAGATGCTCAGAGGGCTGCAGCAGCTCTGCTGTGAGGACAGGCTGAGAGAGTTGGGGCTCTGCAGCCTGGAGAAGAGAAGGCTTCCAGGAGACCTTAGAGTAGCCTTCCAGTATCTGAAGGGGCCTACAGGAAGGCTGAAGAGAGACTACTTACAAGATCTTGGAATGCCAGGACAAGGGGCAATGGGTTTGAACTGGCAGAGGGGAGATTGAAAGTGGATGTTAGGAGGAAGTTGTTTGCAGTGAGTTTGGTGAGACACTGGCACAGGGTGCCCAGGGAGGTTGTGGAGCACAGAAGCACAGAATGTGATCTTGTGTCCTGTCGTTGCAAGACCTTGTCAATAGTCCCTCCCCAGCCTTCCTGTAGCTCCCTTCAGATCCTGGAAGGCCACTCTAAGGTCTCCTGGAAGCCTTCTCTTCTCTAGGCTGCAGAGCCCCAAATCTCATACCCTGTCCTCATAGCAGAGCTGCTGCAGCAGCACCAACAACCCTAGAAAACAGAGCAAGCTCCCTCCAGACAGCTCAGAGTGTCCCTCTCTCTGAAAGTTTTGGTTACCTTGGCTTGACCAAGCAAAATCAGTATCACAGCTGATCTCAGAGGTGATTTTATGTGGCCAAAATGGAAATATAGCTGTTTGAAAACACTTCTGTGACTCAGAGGTTCTGCATTTTTAGCACTTTCTTCTCTCCTGTAGCCTCCCTCATGCATGGCCCTGCATGCCCCTCAGAAAAACAGTCCAGCAGCACCAAGCCTTCCCGTGAAGGAGCGTAAGACATGTAAAGCCACAAAAGAGACTTAGGCATGCCAGATGCCCAAGTTTGGTACCAACTAATTGCCCAATAACATGCCACAGTTCATGGTCTGGAATGTGCTGCCTTAGTTTCCTAAATCTGATGTCTGGTTTGCCTGCTGCCACCCAGCACATGGTGGCTGGGAGAAATTCTTTGCAGCTCATACATCTGACGTGTCAGAGCCAGTGCCAAAGTGCTGGAGGAGGGAAGAGAGCTCTTTGCTATGCCCATCCCCATGGTTTTTTAACATCACAGACTCTCAGGGCACAGTTGTGGGATGGAGGGGGTGGACATGGTGTTGCAACCCCTGTTCTTCCCAGAAGAACCTGATCAAAGTGCCTACGTGATGTGTGCAGGCTCATTCTCACATGGTCTCATGAAAATGCAGGCAGATGAAAGTGAAGTAGATGCCAGAGGAAAAATAAAGAGTTTTCTAATGCATGACTTTATCCCTTTGTTATTGGTGACCAAAGTAATCATAGAATGGTAAGGTTGGAAGAGACCTCAAAGGTCATCTAGTTTGAAGCCCCTGCCATAGGCAGGGACACCTCCCACTAGAACAGGTTGCTCAAGGCCTCATCCAGCCTGGTCCTCAACACCTCCAGGGAGGTTGTGGAGCACAGAAGCACCCAATGGGATCTTCGATCACATTCTGTGCTTCTGTGCTCCACAACCAGTGGAATGCAGGTGTCTCACCACCCTCACTGCAAACAACTTCCTCCTAACATCCACTTTCAATCTCCCCTCTGACACTTCAAACCCATTGCCCCTTGTCCTGGCATTACAAGCCCTTGTCAATAGTCCCTCCCCAGCACTCCTGTAGCCCCCTTCANTTGGGGACACCTTTGCAGCCTGTCCAGGTCCCTCTGGATGGATCCCTGCTCTCTAGCAAGTTGACTGTGCCACACAGCTGTGTGTTATGAGTCTCAGCTGTGCACTATGCAAAGCAGTCTGTGCATCCAGTGCAAGTCTCCTCCAGGGATTCTCTTTGGATTCTTCCCTCTCCTTGAATACGATTTCTAGTAGCAGTGTAATAGACTGTGAGGACTGCCTGGCTTAGGTGTGGAAGCCTAAAACACACAGGCAGTGGTGTATCAGCCAGCATGCACAGCTAACGTGCCAGCCAACTGCTAGGCTTCAGAAAGGTGTCTCTCTGTGGTGTGAAAAAGAAAATGTGCAAAGCAGCTACAAAAGAAGGAAAGCCAAGGTCAGGGTAGTTCCCAGGAGCTCTTCCTGTTTACAAATATGGAGCAAGCCTGCAAAAAAAAAAAGCTGGAATGGAGTTCATCTAAACATATGTGACCATAGCTGAGATTGGAAACTGGCTCTGTGTGCACCTCTCTAGACACCATACTTCTGGGCTAAGTGTGAGAAAAATTGTCCTCTGACAACGATCATCTCACTGCTAGGCAGCAGATTTCACCACAAAGTGTTTGATGTTTGTGAGCTGAGAAGGCTTTATCCTTCTCACATGATGTGACACAATCTCTGGCCCCAGACTCAGGAGACATCAGCCCATGTCAACACTTTCTCCTTCCACTTTCTAAAGAATGCTGATCAGGCCAAGTTTCATTTCACTGCAAAAGGCACTTTCTTTCTTGGCAGGCTGGAAGAGAGAAGGGCTCAGGCACGATAGTTGTGTCTCTGGCCAGTTAGACTGCAACCTCTGCATATTTCACCTGAGGACTTCCACAGACCACAGGCATAGGAGGAAGCAAAAGTGAGTTTGCTGTTGGGGTCCTGCTAACCAACACTGCCTCCTCTCCTCTGGCCTCCCAGGACTGCTCTGTGCAAAGGCTACTCCTGGAAAGAGTTGCAAGAGTGAAAACAGAAACCTTTACAAGCATTTTGCTGAACTACACAGCTTAATTTCAAGATGCTCTGTGCCCAGCTCTGCTAAAGCACTGAATTAAAGTTCATGATAAAAGTATAATTAAGATTTCTTTTTTTATTTTTTTCTCCTGAGTTGCAGCCAACCCAAGCTCTGCTGCAGTGACTGATGATGTTAGATGCTAATGATCCAAAAAGGTTCCTGACAATGCTGGTTTCTGGCTTCTCTGGCCTTATCTAATGCCCATGGTATCCATCCCAGAGTATCCAGGCCATGCTTACCTGGTTTCATTCAGTGTCTTTCCATATATACCTTCAAACAGAGAATTTGTCTTTTACCTCCACCTTTATCTGGTGGTGGAGTCACTTGGAAGTGCTCACAGAACATGTAACTGTGGCACTTTAGGACATGGTTTAGGGGCCATGGGGGGGTTGGGTTCATAGAATCATAGAATAGTAAGGTTGGAAGGGACCTCAAGGATCATCTCATTCCAACCCCCTGCCATAGGCAGGGTTGATAGTTGGGCTTGATGGTCTTAGACCTCTTTTCTAACCTTAATGATTCTTTGATTCTCTTTGTTGTCAACCAGTCTAAATCAAAATATCTCCAGGAAAAGATAAGTGTGAAGCTATCTGCTATTGGCAGTGCTCCCACTTGAAATTAACTCTATTCATGTTCTAAGAGTGTCTCTTTCATGTGCTCTCCTCCATCTCCTTGTCCTGTGCTTCGTGTTCTGTCATGTTCTCAGATGCTACTGCCATGCTGCATCATCTTCTCTTTTTTTTTTTTTTTTTTCATTTAAAACATTAAAAATGCTGTGATCCTTCTCAGGAAAAAAAAAAATCATTTGCAAAGAGAGAAAACCAAGCTCAGAGAGTCAAAACAATGGTCCTGGTAATGCACTGGCTGTCCTGAAGATTAAAAATGGCTTTGGTTGCAGAAATTATAGCCTGCTCTGAGAATTTCTGTCCAAATCTGAGTATTTACTGAGTAGGAAGCACAAGATGAAAAAAACAAAAATAAATAAAACCACCTTTAAAACACAACAAAAGATTTGAAATTGCAAGAGGCTTTAATGGAAAGTCCCTCTGGTGGGTAGAGGACATCCAATTCTAATTTCTTATTCAATTAAAGCTCTTTATTTGGGGCCAAGCAGAAAATGTGATTCCACTCAGGGAATTTCAAGCTAGTCCCTTGGAGAGCTCTTAGGCATGTTCTGCTCTTGGCAAGAACAAACAGGAGGGTGGAGACTTAGGATAGTGCAAAATTGGGGGGGGGAGAGATGCAACAGTTTTTATTCTTTCCAGAAGCAAAGCAGTTGGTTGGGTTAGACACTCTGGAGTGGCAGGTGAGCTGTGCTTGCTTTTGCTTTAGACCTCCTTCTCCCCTGGGATGTGATCTGGGTCTAACCAAGCCCCTTTGCTTTGCTGTGAATGCTGCAAAACTCAGTAAAGGCACTGAGATGCAGCAAAGTGGGCAGAGAGAGGCAGAGGACTCAGCAGGAAAGAGCAGGGAGAGAAGGAAAAGAAGGTGCAGGAAGGTGGCCATGGGGTACAAGCTCAGAAAGGGTCACAAGAAGGCAGCAGGCAAAGTGTGGCTGCAGGCTCTAAGCTTGGTCTGGTCCCATGTGATGGGTGAAAGGGCCTCCTGGCTGGGCTTGTCTGGATCATCCACTGACAGGGGCTTAGAGACTCCATGGCAAAGGGAGGCTTCCACTGGGGAATTCCCTACATGTCTGCTCTGCCCAAAGCTTCCCCTTTCTCAAGATGCCAAAAAAAGCAAGGAGAGGGGGAAGGGAAACACAGATTGCCTTTGCAGTCACCACTGAGCACCCAAACGCAGCACACAAACTCTGGTCTAATTCCCAGTTCCCACACTTATTTGTTTGCCAGTTAAGAACTTCAGGCTCTAGTATTACCACCAGGCTTTCCCAGTTGTGCTAATTTCAGTTTCCATCTCTTTTTCACCCCTTCTATAGTCCTATAGATATAGGTATATCTATATCTATATACCTATAGGTATAGTTCATTGCTATTAGTGTAATGACTGCAGAACCCCCCCCCGCTTTCCTCCTCTCAGTTCACAGCTTCTCCAGATGTGGGTTTGGGTTTTTTTCTTAGATAAGGAGTTTAAATTAATTGTTTAGGTGTCCCTTGAAAGCAAAACATTTTGCTATTCTCATTTTGAAAAGCCTGAAGTGAAAGGGAAATTTTATTTCAAGCTACTTCCAAGTTGGCCTGAAGTTAAACTAGGGGTGTCAAAGAGCACTTCTGTTTTCCCAGGGTTAAAATGAAAGCATCTCTGTAGTGGTACAGGAACTCGAATTTCCTTGGAATTAAGAGCTTTTATGGAAGGAGAAGGAGAAGGAGAAGGAGAAGGAGAAGGAGAAGGAGAAGGAGAAGGAGAAGGAGAAGGAGAAGGAGAAGGAGAAGGAGNGGAGGAGAAGGAGGAGGAGGAGGAGAAGGAGAAGAAGAAGATTGTGAATGTGAATATGACTCGTGAGAGCACTGATTAACACAGAATAATACATCCTCCATTTTAGCAACCTTTTACTCTTTATGCAGAGCAATAAAAGTTTTGCCTATTTATTTTTGGCACAAATCATAGTCACACAAAACGTTTTTGAGCACATGGTGGGGACAGGTCCTATCATTTTCTGAACTCAGCAGCATGCAAATGAAACAAGCAAAAAAAAAATTTAAAAAATCTTCTATACTCCCCAACCTTTCCACTGATACTAAAATAGCTGCTACACCACAACCCCTAAGCCAAACCCATTTTTATATATGGTCATTTTCCTATGCCACTTCCTATGACTGCTTGATTCACTCTACCAGAGAATATTTTCCTTTCAAAAAAAAACCACCCAAAAAAATGAGAACTAGCAAACCTCTGCTAAACAAAACCTTCTTCCTAAAATATTCTCTAAAGACCTGGGAGAAAAGTGGGGAGGGGAAGAAGGATTTTTAGTGGCCTCTTTGCAAGACCTCAAATTTAGATGGAACAGAAACTGGAAGCCAATTCTAATTAGAGTCTAATGGCCCCTTGCTGGCGGTGGGAGAATTGTTGCAATTACACTGTGACCAGTGTCTTACATATCAATAGCTGGAGCCTCTAATAATGCCAATAAACTCTTTCTTTTGTTCCCTTTGTTCAACTGTTTGGTTTGAAGCTATAAATTGAGGGCAACAGTGTCAAGTGTCATCCTATGCTTGCCAAAGCAGGCACAGAAGGTTCTGGGCTTTCGAATCACAGAATCGCAGAATTAAGCAGGTTGGAAAAGACCTCTGGGATCATCGAGTCCAACCTCTCACCTAACCCTTCTAATTAACTAACCCATGGCACTAAGTGTCTCATGCAGCCTCCTCTTAAACACCTCCAGGGATGGGGACTCCACCACCTCCCTGGGCAGCCCATTCCAATGCCAATCACTCTTTCTGTGTAGAACTACTTCTTAACATCCAGCCTGAACCTGCCCTGGCACAGCTTGAGGCTGTCTCCTCTTCTTCTGTCCCTGGGTGCCTGGCAGCAGAGCCCAACCCCAGCTGGCCACAACCTCCCTTCAGGTAGCTGTAGGCAGCAATGAGGTCTGCCCTGAGCCTCCTCTTCTGCAGGCTGCACACCCCCAGCTCCCTCAGCCTCTCCTCACAGGGCTGTGCTCCAGGTCCCTCCCCAGCCTTGCTGCCCTTCTCTGGACACCTTCCAGCACCCCAACATCTTTCTTTAATTGAGGGGCCCAGAACTGGACACATCTCCAGCTGAGCCTCTCCCCACACTGGACCACATCTCCTCTCTTGCCTGTTGCTGCCTGTTCACAGCCTAAGAAAGGGCAGAATTAAAAGATTACCAATTCCAGCTCCAAAGTGAACTCTCTCCTCCTGTCCTGGCAGTCCAAATATAGCTCTGGGGTTTTCAACTGACCTACTGCAGCCTGTGCTTAAATAATCAGTTAATTAAAATGTGACGTATCACCAACACCCAAACTTTAAATAACTTCAGCCTCCTAAAAAAAGAGCTGATAGCTGTTCTGAAGGGGAAAAGTACTGGTGGCTTACTGAGAAAGCTTAGCCTCCAAGGCCAGTCTAGCTAACTATGGCCTTAGGGCCTAATCCTTCCAAAGTCCATCTGGAGAATGTCCTAATTCCACTGCCTGCTCTTCGAGATCATCCTCCTGCTTTTTTTTCCCCTGCTCCTGCATCCGTTTAGTGTCCTCATTTGCTTTCTAATGACTTTCTAAAGTGAACTCAGCTCTGGTTTCTTTCCCAGATGACCTTTAGCTGGCTTTCCTTCCCATGCTTCCCTCCATCCTGGCAATAGGAGCCACGACGCTGCCATCCACACGAGCATCATACTAATACCATATGCTCCAGACACAGAGCAGGCAACCAGCAACAAAGCTGAGCCATGCCAAGAGACAGACACCTGTAACTTCCCAAAAGAGTAGGGGGAGCTGGGTAGGTTTCTGAGCCACTTTTCCTGTGCTTGGAAATAAGCAAAGACGTTGAAAGATCCCAGCCCTGGCAGCTGGGGACCAGTGCCTTATGAGGGGTATTTGTGGTGCTGTTTCCTTGGGGCTTGCTGCCTTTCTGCACCTCTAATAACTCAGCTGGCTGGTGTGAGAGGTCAGGCAGTGACTCCTTTCTGGGCAAGGGCACATGCCAAAGCAAGAGGCCTTCAAACAACTCTGCCCACCTGATTCTTAAATAAGTACTATGAAACCCTTCTTCTTGGGGTTACTATTAATTAGCCAGCAGAGCTGCCACATAATTGCCACAAAGCTACTTTCATTTGGAGAGCAATGCAGCAATCCTGGCCTGTCCCCTCGCCTTGTGCTTGTTGTTTGACCTCCAGAGCATGAGCAGTTTCTCAATCCCAGCCCCTTACTCAGAGCCCTAGCTTGTTTTTTTTCTTCCTGAGTAAGAGAAGCATGGAGAAGGGGCAGAGTGCAGGGCAGCTCTGCTCATCGCAACCTGCTTGTCTCATGCCTCCGGGGGACCCCTGGAGAAGAAGTCTGAGGATCTCTGAGGGCTCTATGGGCCAACAGCCAAAAAGCAGGAAGCCAAAAGTGGTGCCAGACGGAAGTGAAAATGCTGCAGTGTTGCAATCAGCACAAGCTCACACATCAGGGAACACAAAGGCAAATGAGATGCTTCATGCCCGCTGTAATTTCTTGTTCCTTGCACCCTGGTTTTCAAGAGCAAACTCTTTAAAGCGATTAAGTCTTGCAGTAAAAAGAGCTTGTTGGAGGAGCCTTGTAGTAGCACTAATTCTCTGATGTCCTGACACACTGACCTGAAAGGCTCAATTCCCTCTACACCACCAGGGTTGCTTACTGGCAGGGAAACCTTTGCCAGTGGCAACGTGACAGCCTGACCATGTGCTTCCATTTCCAACCCGAGGAACTCCTGGAACAGGCTGGGTTGAACAGAGAGACCTATGCTAACAACTAGGTAGTTGTTTACACTCAGCAGCCACCTCACAAAAAGTACTGCTCTTAGTAAGATGCCAGTTCCATGGCTTAAACCCATGGCATGGGAAGCTTAACCAAAAAGGAAAGAGGTTAAGGGCTGGATTTGACAAGTAGCTAATCACAGCTTCTGACCTGCTGGGGAAGGGGAGGTCCTGAATCAGGGCAGGCCTGAAAGGTACCTGCACATGTAAGCACTTTCACAAAGCCTGGAGCATGCTGTGGGCTCAGGCTCTAAGCAAGAGCTGGGAATACCTTTTGCTGCCCTGGGGAAATGTTTGTCTCTTTATGGGCAGGTTTTTAAGTTATCTCTCAGCCTAGCATATTAACAACCTTGGCTTTTTTCTGAGGGCTGCTCCACATATGTGGTGCAACTGCAGATGCTGTGAGAGTTGTTCCAGCTCCTCTCAGCCCTGCCAGGTCTCTGCAGCCCTGACTTGCACACTGTCCTGCTCCACTCCTTTCCACAGCAGAGGTTGCCAGCTGTGGGACATGCTCTTATATTCTAGGAACTATGATGTTATTACCAAAGTTATTTTTCCATGTAACCTGAGAGAGGAATAAAAAGCAGATTCTCAGTCAGCACAGATCCTCACAGCCCATTTGTGATGGGGGAGCTTCATCACACCACCCAGAACCATGTTGATTGCTATTGAACAGGAATTTGACTGTCAAAACCCAGGCAGTGGTGAAGACTCCACCAGCCCTCCACAACCCCTGGTCTCCAGAAGGGATAAGACTGGAGGATAGCTCCAAAGTGCCTCAGGTCCTTGGTGGGTTGGACTCCTCTTCCATTTTCAACAATTCTTGGAGCAGGTTCAGAAAAGCCTTTAATGGGCAGCAGGGGAGAGGGATGGGGCTGAGGTCACTGCTTCTGCTGTTTCCCCAGCTGTGGGCTGAGCTGTTGGCCAGCAGCCCCACGTGGGCCAGAGCTCACAGCATTTGGTTCCTCTCCAGTTTGGCCTCTGATAGGCTGCTTGCTCCTGGCCCTGTCCAGATTGCTTTGCCTTTGCAAGCTAAAATTTCTGCCTCGGTTCGGACACTGACAAATGACACAAAACAAGCAAGAAGAAGTCTGCAGCTGGGGACGAGAAGAAGTGGGCATGGGGAGAGTCACAGTGCTGGGCCCACATCTCCTGTAGACGTAGCTCACATCCACCAGCCTGAAAGCCCCTGCTCAGCTGCCACCAAAGCAGTCAAAGGCTTTTGAGGAGTCTAGCTCCAGGCCTGTGTGCAATGCCAGGGTTGTCCTGGCTACAGAAGTTGAGCAACCTCACGGCTACTCCACAGCCAAAGTGACTCAAGTTGCCTTCCAGAGTGGGAGACAACGCAGCAGGGCAAGGAAGGAAGAGCTCTGCATTCTTGACCTTGCTCTCAGGCCTACTTTGTGATCACTGGTGGAGAAGGATATTAGGAAGACACCTGGGTGAGGGCCATTACAGCTACCCACAACACTGAAGTAGGGCATCACAACTCTCCTGAAGAGTTTCAGAAGCAAAGAGCCATCCTTGAGCACTTGCTGGGCCAGCACAAAATGCTTGCATGTTGCACAGTGGTGGATCCAGAGCAAAGGAAGTCAGAGTCCTCCAAGTCAGACACTGGAGTATCAGAAACCACAATGAACAAGATGTCCCTGGCTAAGTCCTGGCAGCTATACTCAGGCTATCAGTAAGGTGTGGGCCATTATACTGCCCATTTTAGAACCCAGCCTGAGATGCCAAATGCTCCTCAAGAACTCAACAAGTATCTCCAAGTCCTCACCCAGGGTTTGGGGCTGGAAGTCAAACATCAGCAGGGGTTGAGACATTTGAACCTGGTGACAACCCTGCTCTTTATTTAGGTGGACCTGTCAGGTCAGATCTTAGAAGTTGCTTCTAACTTAGTCACTTCTAAGTACTTAGAAGTGTTTGTGCTCTGCTCAGCAGTGTGTGCAGGAGAGCAGAAGTGCAAGCTACGTAGACATCCATCCTCTGTCAGTGCCTAAGCATAGCTGAAATAATTACCAGATGCTGCTGAAAGTGACCCTCAAGAGAATCCCAGAACTCCAGCCTAAACAAGCCAAGCTAAAATGCCTGCTGCAGAGGTACAGAGAAAATAGCAACAGGTTTCATGAAAGGAAAAGAAAACTTTTCATCTCCTGCACAGGGACTAATTTCTCTTGCTGGAGATACCTGTAGGAATAGAAGAATCTGAGTGTTCCTATGTTCTCTTAGGAAACACTTTGAAATGTGTAACTGGAAACTTCCTTTTCATCCATATCAGGACTACTCGTGAGGAGTATGAATCATTCTGGTTTAAAAGAACAGAGAAAAGAGGGAGGTTTTTTGTTTGTTTTTGTTTAATGTAGCTGTTGGTGTAGAATTTTGTTTATTTACCTCAGAGATGGATTACAGGTGCATTGAAAAAGGACCAGAGCCTTGATTTAAGCTGAAACGTTTGAAGAGTCCAAGTTAGCAATCCAACATTTATGTCTCAGCAGCTTTTTTAGGAGGGAGTAAGGTATTTAAAGACCTGTAAATGTCCAGGTACACTCTATTGCTTACAGCCATCCATTTAAACTTCTGACATACCTTAAACATATGTGACATGAGATCATCGAATCATAGAATGGTAAGGTTGGAAGGGACCTCAAAGATCATCTTCAGATGATGACATCCTCTCTTGAATTGAGGGGCCCAGTCCTGTGTCCAGTTNCCGTGCAGAGTCACCTGGCTGGAGCTCTGTGAGGGCCAGGAGACAGCTAAAGCTTGGGCAGCACAGTGGGAAGAGGAGATGCAAGTTGCAGCCCCAGGGTCCTACTGTGCAGCACCTGTCTGGAGAACATCAGCTGCTGGAGTCCAGAGATTGCATCTCTCCAGGAAACACAGCAAAAATTCTCTTTGCAAAAAGCCTTGGCAACAGGAGAGCAGCTTGGAATGGATACCCTCCTGCAGTCTATCAATCTACCTTTACTCTCCAAAAGATGGAAGGAAAGAAAAGAAAAACCAGGGGAAATCTCAAGTGAAGCAATGGGAAGCTGGAAACCACCTTGGAGTTGGAAGAGGAGGAGCTCAGCAGAGACTGTGCTGTTGCTGCTAACTCTAGGTAGGGTGCACTCCGAGACCAACAAGATTACAAGCCCCAGATAGGTGCAGAGATAATCAGGCAGACTGGCTCAGCTTATTTGGCTGCTTGGGTTTCTCTTTTTGTTGATTCCGAGCCAAAGATCCAAGCAAAGATCTCGGCAAGGTAGCAGCAGTCTGCAAATGATCTTTTCTCACACGAAGCAGTCTGAGAGGCTGAGGGAGGGAGAGGAAGAGAACTTAAAACAGGAATTTTTGTTGTTCTTTAATAAAGGTGCATTTGGAGCATGTTCTCTAGTCAAGGTGCATGCAGATCAGCTTTAATCATAGTGTACAGGGAGAGCACATTGCTGAATTTCAAAGGAGAAAATCCTTCAGAGAAAGGATGAGGTAAGTCTGAGGAGCCTTAAATAAACATTTTGAGGTGATCTTGCTCTCTTCCAAAAGCTTCTTGGAGGATACACTGAATTTTGTCATTTATATGACAGTTAGGGAAGGCAACAGGTTTCATTTCAGGTGTGGTTGTGTTTCCCAAGGAGGCTACACAAGTCTCCAAGTGACACAAGCATTGGGTGGGTTATTAAACCCCAAATGTGCAGACCAGGCAAAGTTTCAGGCTTTTGGTTAAATTTCCTGCAAGAATTAGGCCACTTCTAATCTTCACCTTATAAATAACTTCCTCTCCAACTGAAATGTAAATTGCTGACAACTTTTTGTGGGAGAAAGGAAAACTCCCACAGACATCTCATCTAAATAACTTGGGAAAAACAGCCTGGATCTCACTTGGTGCAGGTCAGCAGCTGCTGCCAAGGGAGTGCTCTCCTGTCTTCCCACCAGGCTAAGTCTGGCTTGCCTTGCATGTAGGGTTAGGATGAGTAGGGATTGTTGCTACTGGGTCACTCAGACCATCACTGTGCCAGGCAAGATGTTGCACCTCAAAGAGGTTCAGTGCAGGAATTGGCCTCCTGCAGGATGGCAGCCTCCTCAGACAGCCTGGTGTGGTGGGTGGTGAGAGCAAAAATGTCCCTCCTGCAATAGGGGCTGCAGCTGAGTTCCTCCCAAACTGACCATTGGAGATCTTTCTGAAGCAGCAGCCCTGCTGGAGGAGCTAAGTTCACCTGACTGATGTCCCTGTAAGGAACCATGTACCCAGTGCAGAGACAGCAGAGAGACTCACACAGTGGAGAAGGTAGGAAGGTGGATCCAGCCCCAGCTTTCCTCTAGCAATCACTCAGAATCATAGACACAGAATCAGTCAGGGTTGGAAGAGACCACAAGGAGCATCCAGTTCCAACCTCCCTGCCATGCCCAGGGACACCTCACANACGTTAGGTCAGCACCTATGGGTCTATGGCACCTGTAAGGAGCTTCAGAAAAGCACTTTTGAATGAGGATTTCTGCCTGTATATAACTTTCCATCTCTTAGTATCTTTTCCTTCTGGCACTGCAGACTTTCCACTGCTCCACTTGCCATGACACCCTGGGAGTCGCAGGGTCCTCTCCACACCACTTGAAGTTGCAACAGAAAACAGAGCAGCAGCAGCAGCTTGCACCTAAGGAAGGTTACTTACATCCCTGTCCCATTTTTTTGGCAAGGGAGAAGCCCCATGAAAGCTGATCATTCAACCCTGAGAAGCAGGTAGAAGTGTGCAGCTGAAGCAGCACTTCTTTTTGTAAAGGACAGGACCTTATTTTCAAAAATCTGTTTCAAAAAACAGATTACTCATTCAAAATGTGGTCATAGAATCACAGAATCATTTGGGTTGGAAAAAACCTTAAATATCACCTAGTTCCAAACCCCCCTGCCAAAGGCAGGGACACCTCCTACTAGACCAGGTTGCTCAAGGCTCCATCCAACACCATTTAGGTTGGTGAGTTGTTTTTTTTTTTCCTTTCCAGTGTCTCCTCTTCACCTTTCCTCCCTCCAAGGGTTTTTTTTTTAATTGCTTGCTTACAGCCTGTGTTAGAGCTGGGCTGTCTCCCATGCCTTGAGGATCAAAACCCATGGAGACAGTGGCCCAAAGCAGACAACTTTGGAGGAGTACAAAACAAAGCAAAACACAGCAACGTTTTCCTGGTTCTCTTTCCCAACCACCACACTCTCCTAGCCTCCAGCAACTTGCAGGTCAGGATGTAGGCAGACACTTTCTTCAGAAACTCTGTTCATCAGAAGCCTCCTTTTGCAGGTCAGGATGTAGGCAAACACTTTCTTCAGAAACCCTGATGATCAGAACCCTCCTCCTTTCGTAACCCACGGAGGAGCACTCTGTGTTATCGTCACAAAGAGATGAGCATCAAAGGTCGTACCTGGCTGAGGCAAACCCTACTGGGTGAACATGCTGCACCATGCCCACAAAGGAGAGAGCCCCATGATGTCCTTGGAGAGAGAACAGAACTTTTAGAAAGCCATGGAGGCTCCTGTAAGCAGCTTCATTACAGATGCAGACTGTCTGCCCATCCAGTAAAGTCAAGGCCTGCCAATTTCCTTCTACACTTCTAGTTCCTGGTACATCTGAACCAGGTACAGGTTTCTTTCCAGTGATGCAATGGAAAATGAAAGAGCATGAAGGGGCAGTGTGCTGGCATGCTCTAACAGAGAGATGCACGTGGAGAGGAAAATTTTTCTCTCCTTGAAGCTTAGCAGAATGTTAACCTTGACCTCACTGTGTACAGTTCTGGAGCCCCCAGCACAGGAAGGACATGGAACTGCTGGAGCCAGTCCAGAGGAGGCCACCAAGATGCTCAGAGGGNGTGCCACATCCATCCAAGCGACCCTTAAACACATCTAGGGCTGGTGACTCCACCACCTCCCTGGGCAGTAACAAAATGTTCCAATCAGGCCACATTTATTTATGATCTTTTTTCTGTCTTGGGAAGTGCTGAAAATCCACCACAGGGTTTCCACTCACTGTCTGGATCAGTCCGGGGGCAATTTATCTTATTTTCATTTTAACTCTTCCCATTATACCTGCTCTAATCGCAGCTTGTTAAGGCATTGTGGGCAGACTATGTGCAGGTGCCTGACTCCACCATAAATATTTACAGCAGCCCTGCCACTTGAGGGCTTTCACATGTGGCCCTTTTAGACAGTAATTTATGTGTGTTTTTAACTCTTCCGGCGCATTAGAGCGCGCAGGTGAAATTTCTCTTTAAAAGCACAAGCAGTGACATCAGCTATTGCCTAACAGCCAGAATGTGCTTCACATCATCCTCTTGCTGCTTTGGGGATCTAATTCTTCAAGTCTTCCATGCCTGGCCCTAATAACATCTTATTTAGCCCTAACACATGGGCTGCTTTCTTTTTTACAGCCTCCTGTTTCGTTTTTTTTTCCTCCCTTCAGAATTCCTCCCTCCTCTCCACCTCATTCACTGGCAGAAGACCTAACTGAGCAAAATGGCAAGGGAAGCAAGAGGAAGCCTGCAATGAGAACTTAAACACTGCTCTTTTATATGTGTGTGTGTGTATACACACAAATACACACATATGTGTACACATGCACACACGTATACACATATATGTATATACACATACATATATGAATATATAAACACACATACACATGTGTATATATAAACACACACATACACGTATGTATATGTTACACACACATACACATATGACTATACACACATGTGTATATACACACATATACACCTATGTATATATACACACACACATATACACACCTACATGTATATACACACATATACACCTATGTGTGTATACACACACACATATACACCAATATGTATACAGTCACACACATACACCAATATATATACACACATACGTATACACCTATGTATATACACACACACATACATCAATGTGTATACACACACACATATACACCAATATGTAT
>WBNM01040831.1:10942-23700 GCA_013399055.1 Ramphastos sulfuratus
CAGTGAGGGTGGTGAGACACAGGAACAAGTTGCCCAGGGAGGTTGTGGCTGCTCCCTCCCTGGAGGTGTACAAGGCCAGGTTGGACAAGGCCTTGAGTAACCTGTGCTAGCGGGACGTGTCCCTGCCTATGGCAGGGAGTTGGAACTAGATGATCCTTGACGTTCCTTCCAACCTTACCATTCTATGATTCTATGAAATACGATTTTTCAATGGCAGATTTATGGGCAGTCCTAATGCTGGTCTTGAAAGAAGCTAATGCTGTGCATTTTATGGTCATTCAATACTCTATAGCATAGTGGTGTTCTACTACACCTGCAGCAGAATATGTCATCAGAAATATGTTGTACATATGCACCCTACCACTGAGAGACCTATAGGGATGTTGATATTTTGATTTCCTACAAGAAGAGATTTAACCGATCACCTGTACTCTACAGTTAGAAGAAGAAAAATCACATTGCCACAAAAATAATTCACATGCTTTTTGGCAAAATTGTTGATAGATCTATTTTGGACCTCTGTTTAAGAGTGTTTCTCACAGCAGGAACATACTTATGCTTTAGAATGCTGGTTTGATAGATGCAGAATATCCATGGCATGTGTGATGTTTTGGGAGTTAGCCAGACTAGACTCAGTTGGCTGGAAGCTAAGGAATGAAGCTATATTTACAGCTTAGCACAATTTACAAGCATATATATATACACAATATACACAAATATTTACAGTTATATAGAAGTTAAAAGTAACACAAAACCACAAAATCCCTCCAAAACAATCTGATTGCAGTGTAAGAGAAGTACTTTTACCATGTACACATGTACACTTTACAAAGTAACTCAAAATCTCTGGCAGGCTATTAAGGCAAAAAAAAAAAAAACCCACAACACTTTCTTGCAATTCATGGAAAATCTATTCATTGATAGGTTCTGTTACTGGTGGGGAAAAGACTGACTGAATGACTGATGGGAAAATCTTATCTAAGAGAAAGAATTCAGATGCCCTAAGAGAAACTTAAAAGTATGTATGAATATATTCTCCAGGCCTATAGCATGTATAGGCTCATCAACACTGTCCTGTAAGTGTCTATCAAGCTCTAAGTTGCTATCTGTGAAAAAAAATGCTTTCAGACAAAGCAAATACTAGACTCCACGTTATTTTCCATTTTTCAATGCTAACACCAATTCACATATCCTTCTGCAAAGGATATTATACCATCACATAACAGATGACACAGAACAGCATTTCTACAGTGAGACCTTGAGCAGTTGAGTCTAGTTGAGAGGCATTCCTGCCTCTGGCAGGGAGGTTGGAGTAGATGTGTTCTAAGGTTCCTTCCAATCTAAGCCATTCTATGATTCTATGATACATGGGGATATTAGGTAGAAAAGACAGAGCCCTTTAATGCTGAGATGTTGAATATTCCCAGGATATGATTGCTATTACTATCATCATTATCATATCCAAAAGATGTGGAACTGGAACTGTGCCCATACGCACTATGTTTAGCCTTTTTTTTTTTTTGGTGTAAAATTAGAACTCCACTGATACTTTGAAAAATGTTTCTTTTTTCAGTTGGAACAAAAAAATTATTTGAGTCTTGAACTGGGTAATACACCAATCAGCTATAAATAATTCAGTTCACATGACAGGAAAGAAATGGTCTTAGATCATGTAATTATGAAGGCCTCATTGGATAAGGCAGAAGCCATAATATGACAGTCATTTGAATGTGAAGCACCAAAAGACAGCTCAGTGCCTTTTGCCTGGCTCTTTGTGTCCAGGAACTTGACAGTTCTGTTGGAGACTTGTGGAGACGTGAAACAGCAGAAAGATTGTAAAGCTATATTGTACAAAGCACAGATCTACCTACAGACCAGACCTGCGTCTAACACTGTGCAGGAAAGGAGACAGATCTCATGTTCACACAGGAAACAACCCATATGGTACAGTCAAGTCAGTATCCATACATAAGCAGTTATTACAAACTGCTTTTCCATCCCAGTATAGAGGATAAACAGAAAAAAAACCCCACTGAATGGGTGTTTCAAAAAGCCACAGACCTACAGAGAATACTAAAATTTCATAAATGTTTCATATAAAGTAGATCATGTTTACTTTGCACTTTGAATCCTTCAAAAATTGCTTCAAAGAACAAAAAGATGATCTTTTGCCATTAGACACTATTAAATCAGTTCAACCTTCTTCCTCCTGCATTCCTTCTTCCTGTTTCCTTCAAAAAAGCACAGGACAGGAACAGTTCCAAAACTATTTATTGATCTGCACAGATAACTGTAGTTTTCCTGGCTCCAATCACTGCTGTGATGTTTGGCTACAACAGCATATAAACATACGTAGTCATAAAAGCATGGAAAAATTTCCTTCCCTCCATGAAAGTAACTGTATTTTCCATTGTACTGTAGAATCAACATTGAAGAGGACTGGCATTTTTGAAATTCAGAATCAGAAAGTTTCAACATAGGTTTTATCAGATACTCCATAAAATCCAGTGTGAGGCTATGGTAATTATTGTAATTTCAGTGCTCTCTTTCTAACTCTCTACAATTACCTCTTTATACTAGTAATCAGCTTTATACTATTTGATCTTCTTTGCTTTCTATCAAACATCTAATTACAAAGTAGCAGTAGAAATCTGCATCACCAAGATTGGTTTGAGCACCCATTGCAATCACCTTCAATTTTCAAATGTCTGCATTTTCTTGAAGGTGTAAAACTGAAAACTAAACATGTATTTAAAGGCTGTATCTTCCATGTCAATGGCAATGTATTTTAAAAAGTGTTTTCTGATGAAAGATTCATCATATCTTTCATACTAGCAGCGTGCAACAGAAATTAGCATGAATAGCATGACAGAAGCAATCACCATCTCTATTTCGAATAATTATTTGAACATTATTGGGTCTGAGACAAGGAATCTGACCTCCGTTTCACTAATGTGCACCAGAAAAAAAATAAGCCTTGTTGAAATGTGAGATGTTGACAAGCATTTAAAAAGATCACAGTAGTTCTATATTCACGTGACCTTATTTCAAGCACCAACCAACCAAAAAAAAAAAAAAATTTTTTTTGGAGGGTAGTTTTTAGTCATTAGAAAGGTCAGAAAAGCTGATTTGGATTCAGTAATCTAGAATTGCTCTTTGGAGGAGCTCTTCTTTGCCTCTTACATACTACAGGTATGTGTAGAGGAAGACCCGCAAACAGGTGTCTTGCCACACTCCATGACTACCAGTGCCACCGTGCCTCCTGCTGTTTAATATGGAGGTCAACTCAGATTAGTGACAGTGTTATTCCTCACAAGCCTTATTTTAGAGTTAGCAATAGTACAATCCTACAAACTCATGTTAGAGTGCAGTAACAATCCTACTCCCTTTTGTCCAGAAATACTTTGGTTTATTACAAAATACTTCCTTAGATGTGACCTTGCACAAAGGCCAGTTACGTCAAGAAAAACAGATTATGCCTTGCTTTGGGTAGGCATTAGTCACCAAGATATTACAGCAGCTGGATGTCACTCCATTTAGAATTTGAAAAAAATGTCAAGATAAGTCCTAAAGTTGGTACCCTTCCTTTTCATGCAGACCGTTAAAAATGCATTTCCTCTTTACCCAAATTTAACCCTGGCTAGAACCGAAGAACTCTTATCACATATCCTGTCAACTCAATTTTAAAAATATGTTTCTCTGAGCCACTTCTTCTTCATGATTACTGTATCGGCAGATGCAGTCCTTCCATTATGTTTTTCTGGAAACCAATCCGAACAAATATCATTACAGGCCTTAATGAAACACAATGGGTTTCAGGCTGGAGTTTTTGCTCCTCAAATCATGCAGACTTTACCAGATGTTTCAGTTCAACTTTCTCTAAATCATAGTTCCAAATATGTCTATGAACCGTTCTGAACAAATTCCAGAAAATTCTCACAAAACCAGTGACCAGTCATTTCTGTAAGATTAACAGCCTCAATCCTCTTCCTGGAGACCCCACAGTATGCTGGAACAAAATTTGTCTTCACAAACCTTACTGGGTTGAAAACTGAGCCACATTACTTTCCCATTTTCAATTTTAACTAGAGTCTGAAAAAGTCCATGTGCAAAAAACCACTTGTCACTTCCACCAACAGAAGGTTCCATCCCAGGTCTCCAGACAATAAATGCAGTTTGTGACAACATAGAATCACAGAATCANACCCAATTGTACCAAATTGTTTGTGTCTAGGTTTTGGTGCAGACATTGATAGCTTAGCTATGGCAAAGACTAAAAGCAAGCATGTTATTAAGGCCAAGTTTGTAAAAGGAATGACCAAGTGCTACTTCATTGCTCAGTTCTGAATATGTATCCGGTTAAGATGGAAGCTAACAAAGCCAAGGGTCCATACTTTTTTTTTGTTTGAAACAAGTATGGATATACTTAGGCAAGGTTTAATGCTGGAGCTGGGTTGTGATTCGGTAATCAGGATCTGAAGGGTTTTAACTCATTTCAAGGTCTTCAACAGACTACATTGCTGAACCCATAGTTGCATTATGGGCAGTATGTAGGGAATTATTTAATTTTAGAAGATGCTTATCTTACTATAACTGTGAAAGATTCTAAGTGTAGTGAGGAGTTATAAATTTACAGAAAAATATGGGAAATTTGCTTTATTCCTTGAGCTTCCAGACCTAAGGGCAATTCTAGTGTTGTTAAGTGCCAGCTGTTAAAGCATTTAATATCAACAAAATCAGTACCTCTCTTTAAGTAATACTAAACTACAATTATGCTGTTTTTAAGAAAGGAAAAAAGTAATACTTCAACTGAACACATTGTTCCTGTGTAGAATGCTAGAATGGGGGATGAGGATGAAGAAAGGCTGAGGGACTTGGGGCTTTCTAGCCTGGAGATTGATGGGGTATCCTATCGATGCTTATAAATACTTAAAAGGCGGATGTCAGGAGGATGCATCCAGTCACTTTTCAGTGGTTCCCAGCAACAGGAGAATACGTAATGGGTACAGACATGAACATAGAAAGTTCCATCTAAACATGAGGAGGAACTACTTTACACTGCAGGTGGTAGAGCACAGACTTCCCAGGGAGGTGGTGGAGTCCTCATCTATCTCTGGAGTCATTCAAAGCCTGTCTGCATATCATCCTATGCAACCTGCTCTAGGTGAACCTGCTCTGGTGGGGAAGTTTGACTAGATGATCTCCAGACGTCTCTTCCAAATCTTATTACTCTGTAATTCTGTAATCAAACTGGTAAAGAGCAATAGCCGATGGTCACCTGCTACAGACAGAAGTTACGACAGATTAAAGTTTCAGAAAAGTAGGAATGAATACTTTAGTTTACTGCATGAAAGCATATGGCTGTGGCAAGAAAATATCTGATGTTGATGTCTATACAGACATCAGCCAGCTGGTTGTAATTAGCGTTGCACTTGAGGTAAGATTTGGGCAATGGACAACCAATTTTGCATCAAAAATACATATACACATTACAAACACAACAGAGAACAATCTAACAGGGAAAGATTTAGCTTCAACTCCATTGGGGGCGGGGGGGAAATCTGTTCTTAAAACAATAAGAAAAACAACAACAAAAAGGAAAAAATATCTTATTTCTACTGGTCTACTTCTTTTACCAAATCAGATGATACCAAACTGCGTGGTGCTGCTAATAAGCCAGAGGGATGGGATGTCATCCAGAAGGATCTGGACCGGTGCTAAAAAGGACCTGGAGAGGTGGGGCCAGGTGGATCTCATGAGGTTCAACAAGAGCAAGTGCAGGGTTCTGCACCTGGGCCAGAACAATTCTCACTATCAATACAGCCTGGGGGATGAGATGATAGAAAACAGCCCTGTGCAAAAGGACTTAGGGGTGCTGATGGATGAGTAGCTGGACATGTGCAGACAGTGTGAGCCTGCAGCCCAGAAGGCAGATTACATCCTGGACTACATCAAAAGATGCATGGCCAGAAGATCGAGTGAGGGGATTTGGCCACTTTGCTCCGGTGAGGCCTCACCTGGAGTACTGTGCCAAGGCCTGGAGCCCTCAATACAGGAAGGACACGGACCTGATGGAGTAAGTCCAGAGGACGCCCGCAAAAATGATCAAGGGGTTGGTGCATCTCCGCTACAAAGACAACCTGAGGAAGCTGGTGAAGAGAAGGCTCCAGGGAGATCTAATAGCAGCCTTCCAGTACCTGAAGGGGGCTTACAAGAAGGATGGAGAGAGACTGTTTACAAAGGCCTGTGATGATAGGGACAGGTTCCTAACTATGAGGGTGGTGGAACACTGGAACACCTAGGAAGCTGGTTGTGGCTCCATTCCTGGAGATATTCAAGGTGAGNAGCAATCTTGAGAAGTTGGGTGTGCTGGTTTATAAGAAGCTCAGCTGAGCAATCAGTGTACACCTCCAGCCCAGAAAGCCAACCAAATTCTGAGCTGTATCAAGTGTGGCCAGTAGGTCTAGGGAAGTGATTCTGGCCTTTTGCTCTCATGACACCTCACCTGGAGTACTATGTCCAGCCCTAGAGGCTCCAACACAAGAAGTGTTCTAACACAGAAATGTTTGAGCGGCCCCAGAGGAGGGCACAAAGATGATCAGAGGGGCTGAAGCGCCTCTCCTGTGCTCCTCAGGCTGTCAGAGAGTTGGGGCTGTTCAGCCTGGAGAAGGCTTGTATTCCAGTATTTGAAGGGGGCCTACAGGATATTTGGAGAGGGACTTTTTACAAAGGTTTGTAGAGATAGGATGAGAGGTAATGGCTTAAAACTGGAAGAAGCTACTTAGACATTAGGAAGAAATTTTTCCCTGTGAGGGTGGTGGGACACTGGAACAGGTTATCCAGAGGACTTGTGGAGGCTCCAAGCCTGGAAGTATTGCAAGCCAAGTTGGACAAGGGGTTGGGCAGCCTGGTCTAGCAGGAGGTGTCCCTGCCTGTGGCAGGAGTTTGAAACTAGATTGTTAAGGTCCTTCCCAATCCAAATCATTACAAAATAAACTATTAAGATGGTATCAAGATAAATGAAGGTTAGCAAATGTACTCTAGTCCTTGATACCTGATAGAAGATCTTTAAAACTTAATTTCTCTTCATTATAGCTAACAGCTAAAGAAGCAATTCTCTCTGGGATCACACCAATTAGTTAGGACCCAACACATTTTCCTAGGGTGGGGAGTACTACACATAGCTCTACAACAAGGTTGGCAAAATTCAATACATGAATTCACGTGGCATGCACACCTATGTAAGGTTTTACAGGAATGCTGGATTGGAGGCATATGCTGGAAACCACAAGCCCAGAGGTTCCTTCTCACATCACTGCAAAAATGATTCAAAGGACGTATTGGGCAAGGTTTTCTAACTTGAGAATTGGCACTGGTGTAAACAGTTCAGAACGGTAAGATAGTCCCACCAAAGAACCTGCATTCTCCACAGCGATGTCCTTCAGTTACACGAAACCTCCAAGCTCCACCTCGCCTCGCCCAAGCTTCTAGGCTGGCACGGTGCCTTCTGCCCCGTCCCGCACCGATCGGGCCTTTAGCCACTGCCTGGGAGGCGGTAAGGGGCGTCGGACCCCAGCGTCACCGTAACCTAGGTCGTGCTGCAGGAGTGAGCCCAAGGTCCGTCAGTCGCGGCCCGCCCCCCACACCAGTACAACTGGGCCGCCCAGTGCCGCCCGCAGCCATGCACGCCTCCAGCTCAGACCACACCGCGCGCAGCCTCCGCGCCTCCGCCAACGTCCAGCCGCGGCCCGCGCACCAGGCCCGGGAGCGCTGCCGCCAATCAGTGTGTTGCAGCCGCTCGCAGACAGAAACCGGCGAGAGAACAAGCGGTCATAGGCCAAAGAGGGAGAAGGACGGGATCGACTGGCACGCGCGCCCCCTCGGCCGAGCAATTTAATTGGATGGTTTGTCGCTAAACTGCCCAATCAGAGACTGCATTCTAAACGCTTCCTGAGCCTATCAGAGAGGTGCTTCTACTTCTGCCTTGGTAGTTTGAAAGAGAGTCTCGGTCGGCGGCTGGGGTCGGCTCGTGCCCACAGGTGAGAGAAAGAGACGGGAGGAGACCGAGGGTGCTGCGCCCTGTGACCGCCACAGTACTTTCTGTAACTTCGGTGTTTCTGCCCAGCGGTTTACCCGCAGCGCACCCCTAACCGAGCTTCCTACCGTCCTCTGAGGGGGCCTCTGGGCCCCTCTTGCTTCCGGGTAGGTGGAGGGGTTGCCTTAAAGGGTCTGTTAAGAAAAAAATTTTTAAAGTACAGAAAAATCTGTTCACGTAGAGAGTAGTGCGCCTTCCGTGTGCCTGCTGGGTTGTGCCTCCGGGTGCCCGTGACATACTGCGGGTCGTCCTTGCTGTCGGTGGTTGGCCTGACAACGGTGGTCAGTCTTGTATCGGCTCTGCAGGCGTCAGGGGTAGCTGCAGAGATGCTGTAATGAATAGCTTAAAAACCTGGACTTGAGCAGTGCTGCTTTGCAAGGGAGTCCAGTAAAAGGGAAAGAATATGTCATGCTTTGTATGCATGCGTCTGTACTGGCGGATGGAGCAGATCTTTTTCCTAGGTGTTGAGTCTTCTGACGTGAATATAACATTAAATTATTTGGAAAGTATCACTTATAGCAAAAAAAAAAAAAAAAAACCACACAAAAAACCCCCACAGAATCCTGGGCATAGCTCAAGCAATTAAAAATTAAGTATGAAAGGAGCTGTATTAATTCAGACTAATAATCTTTAATCTTTGTAGTTGCATCCTGTTTCTAAAGGTGGCTTAGAGTTATAGTCCTACACTTGCAGAAGAAACTCCTGATGTTAGTGGGAATCCTTCTTTAATGAAGTCAGACATAGGTATTGGCAGATGCCTGATAAAGATTTGAAGAACATGGTGTGCATGAGGATGGTCCTCTCATTTGATTCTCATTAATGTAGTAATTTGCAGCCTAGCAAATCAGCTTGTTGATGTGGAGGTGATGTCTTCTTTATTATGCCTTGATTTCTCTTTTATAAACTTATCCAGTATTTTCTTAAACTTTGTGATTTGAGATCAAAGCAGAAAAGTTACTCTTAGCATGACACGGCAGTTATTTGCAAATATCAGCTTGAAAGACCTGTATTTATCTTAATTTGTCATAGTAATGCAATCTGTTATTCTGCATCTAAGCAGATTTCCAGAATTTTAGGTTTATTGCAATTTTCAATACAATGTTGCAGTAATCAAAATGCAAGGTTAGACGGTAGACACAAACATTAGAGATACAGACAGGCAAAACATAGAAATGTGGGGAAAGCTCAGACTTAAAGTAGTAATCTGTTACGGGACACTAAACCAGTATTGAAGTCAGCGAAGGCAATCAGTGAAGTCCGTCCAGCAAGGCATTGAATGGACAAACACAGTAGATGGCCAGTCCACGGGTGTAAAGGAAGTGGGTAGTAAGATGAAGTACATACACCGGTCTTGCAGTGACACTGAGTGATTTTTAGAGGACAGTGTCAAACAGGTAGGTTACAGTTGCAGATTTGAAGGGAAGAATGGCCTCTTGTAGGAGGTAGCATAAAATCACAAGTAGCTACTTCCTCTGGTTATTTGTGGTGGCTACCTTCTCTGCTTACTCTCAGCTGACTACTCCATGCTCAGTGTCTGATGACTGTTTTTCATATGTGGTAGGCAACTATATTAGTTAACAAATTTACCTTGCTTAAAACTCAGTTTGTACTCATTCTGTAATTACTTCCGTTCTCCACCCTGTCCTGCTGGGGCAAAACAGGCCCAGACTTGTTTGCAATGCTGGTGCCCTGTTCGATTGCCCGGGTTTCAAGTTTCTCTCCTGCCAGTGGTCTGTTTTGCCTCGAGGAGTCATTGAAGGGGGTCTGCTCGGGGAGGGCCTGACTTCACTTGCTTCTGGGCTCTGCTCCTCCTCCTGTGGCAGTGGTGTTGCAGACTGCCCCCTGAGGACGTGTGGCCCACTCCCGGACATTTGCTTTTGATTTCAGCAGCGCACTCAGGTCCTGCTACCCTCTCTGCCGTGTGATTGCGCCGAGAACACAATTTGAGATCATAATTTCTTCCATTATTACCTCACCGCAGTGTCTCGGGCTGATCTGTGAGTAATCAATTGGAGCCTCTGGTTTTCCCGCCAGTAGCCCTGTTGGAGGGCAAGGGGAATCCACTTGTGACTGGCAGCGGCAGTTGCTGCTCCTCACCCTCCGATCTGAGTTACGTGTAGGATATGGGTATTTATACTTGTTTGTCCCTTCCCCAGATTGCTCCATAAGGTTCCTATTGTACCTTTTGTGTAAACAATTCCCAACTGGGTATTCGACCTTTTGGTAGATTGTAAATAGTTCACTGTTTTGGGGTGTGTGTTTGTTTGGTGTGGGAATTTGCGTTAATAAAGTTGAATATTTTCCCATCTCCACATACTAAATTTGAATATTCATAACACACTTCCACCTTATTCTTTAGCATTCCTTCTTCCCTGTATCCTATTAGGTTTTATCACAAGAGCTTCAGTTTTGCACTGAAGGGACTTAAAGCTGCAGTAGATTAGAAGTTACAGGTAATTTTCAGAAAGTGTTCGAGTTTTTTGTCAGTTATACAATATCACTTGCTTCAAAGAATACCTCATTATCTTGCTTCAAAATTGTTAGAATAAATGACATTACCTGAACCTAAGGCATTACATGTGCTTCCATATCTGTTTTTCTCCCTGGGCCTGTAAAGCAAGAAGAGGCAAAAAAGAGAAAGGAGACTGATGATGACTAAGTCTCTACAAAAATTTTGTACTGAAACAAGCCAATAAGCTCCAAAACGATAGTGTGAATAAAAGATTGATACAGGAATATATCTATAAATGAAGGCTTTTATTAATCTTGATATCTCTTTTTTTCTTTGAGTAATATGAGTCATTAGGCATTAAACTTACTGAGCCAGTGTGAAAATGTTTTCTCTTATTTTATTGTTGCTTTTGAGTCTTCCATTGCTTTCATTTAAAATCAGTGGAAGTCTCATCATGGTTTTGAGTTTGGTTTGAATCAGGCAGTTTCCTACCAGCATTGTGTAACAAGACTACAATCAGTTTAGCCTACAGAATGGGTGTTGATGTAGCTTTTGCAGCAGAATCTCTGATCCTGAGGCAAATGTTGGTGAACATACAGTAAATATTGAAACTGAAAATTAAAGTTCAGTTTCTACTGTTTATTTTTAGACTAACTGTGCAGAATGTCATCAGATGAGGAGGAAAGCACAAGTCCAGTTTTGCCAAAAGACACTTTTCGGGGCAGTTTTGTTTCGTCTGATCTTCAGGTAGGAAAGAAGCAACTTAATTTGGTTCACTGTCATGGCATTTTATTTGCCAAGAGATAAGTATGAGGAAATTAACAAATCTTGCATCTTTTTAATAGTTGATATGTACAGGAAAATGATTAAAATGTTAATAAGAAGCAGGTTAAACATAAAACTGAGATAACATTATCTTCACTTGGATTCCCATATGCATTTCACAAGAAATTTCAGTTTACATGAGAATTCTTACCTAAGCTTAAGTTGTTGATTAATGACAGAGACAAATGAAACAGCTCAGTTTTCTTACCTTTTTTTCCTAGTATTATTTTTATATGTGTTAAGTTTATCAAGAAGCATAAATTGGACACACTAGGATAGAAACCCGTTATTTCTGAGGATTGACATATAACTATGTGTTAGGCTTCTTACTCAATGTTATTTTTAAAAAATCAATTTTTAATAGATTTAAATAGATTTATTTGCCTTGGAGTGGGATTGTGGCCAAATTAATATTAGGAAGAAGATGCCACGTTTTCGTACTGCATCAAATACTCTAAGATATGCTGGAACTGCGGTGGTAGTGGTGTTTCCTTTCCTGTCTTCAGCATTAGTTTGAGAGGATGCAAAGATCCCAGGTAAAGTCTCTGTCTTATTCTTCTGAAAACAGCAGATTTTCATCCTTTATTAATCGGTTATTCCTATTTGAATAGTTGGCAGGTTTTTCTTCCTTTGATAGTATTATATCTGAAACAGACTACTTTTGACAAAAATCAGTGTTGCTAGGTGTCCTGTGCATCTCCACTGTCCTTATGTGGTGGAATGTATTTTTCGTCATGTGAATTGACTTTGTCCCTTCTAAACTACCTGTTGACAAGCCATTTCTGAAGTTCACATGCTTCTCTATTTGTGGCCATATCTCATGGATAAGATTTCTCGGTCTTTGTTCAGCAATACTTAATTACCTGTGCTTCAAATTCCTTTTGTGGTTGGAAAACAGAATGAAGGTGCTATGTGACAAATTTTAAAAGAACAAGATTTTCTTTAGTGATCTGGTGGATTATCAAGGAGAATGCTACCTCGTAGATAATGGTAAGGTAAACTAATAAATGACTGCTTTGCAATTGAGAACACATGCAGAATAGAGTATTTCCAAGTGGAAGGGGCCTGTAAGAATTATCTAGTCTGATTACTTGACGAACTCAGGGCTTGCCAAAAGTTAAAATGTGTTGTTAAGGGCTTTGTCCAAATACCTGATAGACATTGGCAAACTTGGGGCCTCAATGACCCCTCTAGGAAGCCTGTTCTAGAGTTTGGCCACTCTTGGTAAAGAAATACTTCCTAATGTCCAGTCTAAACCCCCTCTGTCCCAACTTTAAGCTGTTGCTTTGTGTGTTGTAAGTGGACCCAGTGGAGAAGAGCTCTGCACTTCCCCTGCTTAGGAAACTCATGAGCAATGTGGTTGCCCTTCAGCCTTCTTTTCTCCAG
>WBNM01040833.1:0-31360 GCA_013399055.1 Ramphastos sulfuratus
CCTTGTTGAACCTCATTGGGTTCTTCTGTGCCCAGGTCTCCAGCCTGTCCAAGTCTCGCTGGATGACCACACAGCCTTCAGCTGTGTCAGCCAAGTCTCCCAGTTTGGTGTCATCAGCAAACTTGCTGAGCAGACTCTGTCCCCTCATCAGTGTCATTGATGAAGATGTTGAACAGCACCAGATCCAGCACTGATCCCTGGGGGACTCCCTGGGGAAGTCCAACTATTAACTCAGCAAAGACCTCCGTAAGTCTCTACCATTCTGTGATTTCAATTTCCCATTAGATCTGATATGATTTGAAGTCTCCAGCCCTCCTTCAACCCACTGGCACATTCATGGCCAAGCAGTGACAGACCACAAGTAACTTCCCACTAATGCCCCCATGGTTACATCACAGGTAGCATAAAAAAACCCAGTATCGCTCTGACCTTTCGGGGTGGGGGGGTTGACCAAGTTTGGCACAACCTTAGTAAGTTCTGTGAAGCATAAGGATGAGAAAAATAAAGCTGTAAAATGGCAGCAACAACATCACAGTTATCACTGACACTGGGGGGAAAGAGCTGTCTGGAAGGCAAGGTAACAGGGAGGTTGTTGGTGGTCCTTTGTCTGACCCCTTCATGCTAGTGTAATTGGTGCTCATTATTTCTTTTCACTCTTAATTTCACAATGAATATGAATAGGACAAGCCTAGATGCAAATAGAAACCCTTTACTTTTGAGGGGACCTCAAGGGAGTCACTCCAACCACCGCACCACCAGCACTGAGTCACCACCAGCCCCCAGAAGCTTCATGGAGAGGCTGTGAGGGCACACATGGGTGATGAGGCAGAGCTGCCTGTCAGAACGTCTTCTGATGAGAGGCTGAAAGGAAGTGAGATTGTTTAGCCTGGAGAAGAGGAGGCTGAGGGGAGACCTTCTTAACTCTACAACTAGCTGAAAGGTCATAGCCAGGTGGGTGTTGGTCTCTTCTCCCTAGTAACAAGTGATAGGACAAGAGGAAATGGCCTCAAGTTGCACCAGAGGAGGTTTAGGTTGAATATTAGGAGAAACTTCCTCACTGGAAGTGTTCCTAAACACTGGAACAGGATCCCCAAGGAGGTGGTAGAATCCCCATCCCTGGAGGTGTTTAAAAGACACAGAGATGTGATGCTGAAAGATATGGTTTAGCACCAGACTTGATAAGAGTTTAATAATTGTTGGACTCCATGATCTTAAAGGTCTTTTCCAACTGAAACAATTCTATGTTTCTATGGGTGGGGGGGAAGGAAAATCCCATTTTCTTGGTTTGGCAAAGATAGAAAATAAAAGTTAATGCTGCAGCCTAGTGGACAAAAGGCATCTGTGCAGATTTCCAGCAGAGTTAATTCAGGCTTGGGCAAGCAAAGCAGAAGGTGGTGCAATTTGTGCCTTGTAGCACATGCTGGTGGAGGCCATACCACAGCAAGCCAAGGTAAGGCAGCTCTTTTCTACATGATTCCACATGTATTCAGGTTTCTAGAAGGTGCTTGGCTTAGCTCTAAATGGTAGTCTCATGGAAAGGTTTATGAATATCTCCATAGACCTAGCACACCACAAATGTGACTGCAAATGGGGTGCAAAAAGGGTCTGCTGCTGGCAGTGCCCCCTTGTGATCAGAGCTGTGCTCCCAGCTATCTCATACAGCCCCAGAAGGAGCTAGAATCACAGCAGAGCCTGTTTGCTGGGTGGAATGAGGGAAGGAAAAGACTTCGGCATGAGTGAGAAAAATTGCCTGGTGCCTGCAGCTGTGTCAACCTGAGCTTTGCAGAGCTGCAAAGCTGACTTGGTGGCATGATATGAGGCTAGCTCCAAGGCTGGAGCACCTGGACTTGGGAAGTGGAAAGTGCTCCAGACTCACAGGGTTTAGGTCAGTAAGCATCCAGATGGGAGACACGAGCACCACCTAAGCTAAGGGTTAGTGTGAGTGCTAAATCAGGGCAGGGAGAATCTGTGGTGAGAGCAAGGATGCTGTGTCCAGGATTGGGGTCCACACTGTAGGAAGGCTGGAAAGTGGGATGCATTTTGAAGGAGATCCCCAAGAGTGAGAAGTTGGAAAAACAGCTCTTAGAGGGGTAAACCTGAGCTGAGTGTGTAACCCAAGTGAAGAAGGCCAATGTCTGCCTACCGCTACTGAGTCCTATGTCCAATGGCTCCTGTAGGTGGGTGGCTTGGAGACCATCCAGTGACTAAAACTTTCTACTGAGACTCTGCATGAATTTGTGCATCCAGGAAGGCTTGACATGGGGGAAGAATCAGACAGAGCTCCATAGCAATGCCTGAGACATGACCTTTTGCCTGGCTAGCATCACACTTGTGCTGAGGGCATCCGCAGAAGCAAGGCGCCTCTGAGATCAAAGAACAGCTGAGCTGGGGATTTACAGACCCACATTTTGGCTTTAGACACTGCAGTTGGCATCCAGCTGCCTAATATCTCCCCCACAGGAGCTCATGACTGCACTGGTTGTAGCAGCTCACATGCAGAAGCTAATGGTCAAAGCCACCCTGGCACTGAGGAGACCTTGTGCATGTAGTGACAGGTTGGTTAAATCACAGCTACTGACTTTTATCCCTTCTGAACACAGAGGAGACAAGGGAGAGAAAACAAATGGCAAGGGAGGTTATTGAGTGCTAACTCGTGGGTGCATACCTGCAGATAGGTTTGAACCTGCTGCCCTATGTGTTCAGCCTGGATCAGGGAACTGGTGACAGCCCTTAAACCTGGTACTCAGATAGTGACAGCACCTGGGCCTGAAGCCCTGCTCACTCCATGTCTCTTGCCTCCAGACTGTAGAGGTTGGAAGGGACTTCTGGAGATCTAGTTCAACCCCCTGCTAAAGCAGGTTCGCCTGGATCAGGTTGCACTGGAATGCATCCAAGTGGGTCTTGAAAGCCTCTAGAGAAGGAGACTCCACGTATTCTTCGGGCAGCCTGTTCTAGTGCTCCATCACCTTCAAATGAAAGAAGATTCTCCCTAAGTCCAAGCGAAACCTCCTGTGTTCTAGTCTGTACACCTTGCCCCTTGTCTTACCACTGGTCACTACTGAGAAGAGCCTAGGCCCATCCTCATGACCTTTACCCTTTAGATATTTACATGCATTTATAAGCACCCCCCCGCCTCAGTCTGCACTTCTCCAGGCTGAACAGCTCCAGGTCTCTTAGCCTCTGCTTGTAATAGAGATGCTCCAGTCCCCTAATCATCTTCATGCCCCTGCACTGGACTCTCTCCAGTAGTTCCCTGTCCTTGAAAAGGGGATCCCAGAACTGGGCACAATATTTCACGGAATCATTAAGGCTGGGAAAGACTCCTAAGACCATGTAGTCCAATCATCAGCCCAACACCACCATGCCCAAAAAACCATATCCCCAAGTGCCAAGCCTACACACTTCTCAATTATCTCCAGGGATGGTAACTACACCACTTCCCTGGGCAAACTGTTCCAATGTTTGACCAGTATTTGCCAGGCAATACTTTCCCCACGGTGCTGCTGCCTTCCGAATTGTGATTATCATCAGTGGGTTTATCATTGCACGGTGGAGAAAACAGGGAAAGAGGGTGGAGGAGGCTGGTTAGGAGTATCAGCAGGAGGAAAATGAGGAGAGATGAAATGCTGAGGGAGCAGAGAGGAGTACACCAGCTTGAGGCAGCTGTGAGGAGGCCAACAGCTGGAAACCAAAAATAAACCTCAGTGGCGAATCGATTTGCTCTAAGGAGTGGGTAAATTGTAGAAAGCAGCAGCAAAGAGGTGAGGACAGGACAACTTATGGACTGAATGTGCAGAAAAAGCTCCAGAGTAGTGAATCACTTCCCTGAAAAGCTCCTTTTCCTGAAACAAGGCAATGATGAAGCAGAACAATAAGCAGAGACAGACTCAATCAATGATGTGGCAAAGGGATGTCATCTGCTGCTGAATGAGTATGCAGAAGTGGCCAACCAAAAGGCCAGGACTCAACATGAGCAGGCAGACAATCACTGGTGAGCAAGCTGTGGTGATGGGCCCCAGCTATGGGAGACATCAGGTGATTCATGAATGTGTCCATCAAGCAGAGGTGGTGCAGAGCTGCCACGGGGACATGGAGCATCTGCGTCGCTGTGCCTGAGTGATGAGATGACAAAGCATTGCAGGCTAGGAAAAGCAGGTTGCAAATGCAGAGGCAGTGGTGCTGGGCATTCGGAGTCACAGAATGCATCAGGTTGCAAGGGACCCTCGAAAGTCATCTTGTCCAACCCCTGTGCTGCCTGTAGTGATAATGGTGACTGCCCTGAGACAGGTGCAGGACCTTGCACTTTGTCTAACTGAACCTCCTGAGGTTCTCCTGAGCCCACTTTTCCAGCCTGTCCAGGTCCCTCTGGATGGCCTCGCATCCTTCAGTCTTACCAACAACACCACTGAGCTTTGTATCACTTGCAAACTTGCTGAGGGTGCCTCAGTCTCACTGTCTATATCAGAACCCTTCGTGTCAAAGTCTACATAACTCGGTGGGGATGGAGGGACTCCCACCACACATCCTTGAGGCATGCAGTGAGGGCTCCAAGCCCAAGGACCACATCTCAACGGGCCAAAGGTAAGAGCATTCTGCACAGATGGAGGAGCTGTGCTGCAGCCTTCACTTCTGCTGATGTGAGGCCACGTCACTAGAGGGAAGCAGAACCGTGTTCAGGGAGCCCGTCTGGCACTGCTGGCATCACCAGAGTTGCTCTGGTGGCAGCGTGGAAACGGTGAGCAGAAGCACTCGCCCAGAGCATCTTTGCTGAAGTAAAGGAACACCTTCCTCACCTGGGGCTGGGCAGAGCTCCAGCGAAGGGTGGTAGACAAAAGCCACAGGGAGAGGAAACAGCTGAAGTGATGCTGGGCCACATAGATGAGTTATTACTCTTCATGGTCTGGGTCTCATGTCTCCTCCAGTGCCTCTCACTGATGGTGAGCTGGCATTGAGGGCTGACATGGGGTTCAAGGACCCACCACAGTTCAGTATCATGACCAGCAGGGTTGGCTGGGGACTTACTGGCTCTCCGGAAGAGCCATGCAGTGCTCTTCAGGGCACCGATCATCAGGCAGAGCATCTCTGCCACTGCCCTGACTGGAACAGAACCCTCCAGGGATGGGTTAACCAGGGGGACTGGGTGTGTGAGAATAAGGGAGACATAAGGTGGCAGGAAGAGAAGAGCATCCCAAATTGCCCTGGGAGGGATAGCAGTGGTGTCTGCAGTGCTGCCGGTCAGTGTCCCCTGGGGAAGATGCAGAACATGCTCACGGAAACCACACCACCCACCTGCACCTCCGAAACCTGGAGGTTCTCTTCTCTGTGAAGACAAGCAACCAAAGAAGTGATTTCCTCCTTCGGCCCTAGAGGCGTGGAGGATTCCCCTCCTCTCCCTATGTCCTGAGTTTGCCTCCACCTACACCCCAAGAGGCCTCCCACGGGGCTGGCTTGGCCACAAGCCACCTTTAAGCCCATGCACATTCTCTGGGGAAAGCTTCCCCTGAGTCTCCATCAGCTGCAGATCAGGATAGTTTCATGGCCTGTTTGGAAATAAACACAGCCTGCACATTTCTCCTGTCCACTGCTTCTGATGTCATTCTGACACAAAGCCAACCTCTTCCCCAGTGGCTGCCAGGAGTTTAGTTCAGTAACAAATCTTGCTACCAGACCTCTGCCCTTGTCAGTACAAGCCTCGGTCACTGCTGTTCTATCACAGCAGGTCATGCAGCCAAGAACTGCCAAGGCTTGTTGCTTTGGCTGGCACAAGACTGGAGTTCTCTGCCAGCTTCACAAGAGGTAAATTTGCTGTTTTTCTCAATCCCATCTCTCCTGTGGAGAAATTTCTGGGCATTTTGCTAGCTAGACCATGCCAGAGGAGCTCAGTCATGGGAAAATGCAATCACAAAATGGTAGGAGTTGGAAGTGACTGCTGGAGAGCGTCTTGTCCAAATGATCCTTTTGCAGGATGAAAGGCACAAGTATGGATGTGATGCCTCCAGGTTTCTTGCGAGGAAGGCGGGATGTCAGCAGAAGACACAAGAGGACAATATTTGATTGGATATTAGGAATAATTTCTTCCTCAAAAAAAAAAAGTTGTCAAAATCTAGAACAGACTGCAAAGGGAAGTGTTGGAGTCTCCATCCCTGGAGAGCTTTAAAAGATGTGTAGACTTGGTGCTGAGGAACATCAGTGATGACTTGGCAGGTTAATGGTTGGGTTAATGGTTGGGTTCACAATCTTAAAGGTCTTTTCCAACCAAAACAATTCTAGGATGCTATGATTCTATGAAAACTCAGCTTAGATGATCAGAAATTATGTGTCTCGGGTGACAGAAGGAGCACACTTCTCTGGACCCAGCACATCACACAGCAGCCATTGCTCAGGGTGTGTAAGCCATGGGACAGGTGCAGCCATGGACACATATGATGGCATCTTCATGGGGAACCACCAGCAAGCTTATTCCCATGTGTTGTGCCCATGTTGTTGGGTTAAATACTCGATGGAAACCATATAATGACAGAAATCTTAATTCTTGTCATGCTGTGAAATAAATAACTACAGTTTGGGGTTTTCTGCTTCCAGATCTTTCTGTTGTTGGCAGAGTGGAGCCATGGCAGAACCGTGCAACACTGTGATCAGGGGCTTGATGGTTGTACATTGGGCTGAAGGTGGTGATGCTGTGGGTGGGGACAGCTGGAAAAGAGCCGAGGCACTTTCAGCTCAAGTAATGAACTTGCATTAGAGACACACAGACTGGTCCTTTCTGGTGGCACTTTCATATGTGTGGCCAAAGTAGAGATAGATGGGAGAGCACTTAAGCTACAAGCATGGAGGGGAAGGGGCAGCACCAGCATAGGGGGTGTGATAGCAGGTTCATAGAAGACAAAACATCATTACAACGAGGAACTGGGTTTGTTTATCTGCTACCGAATGCTGGTTTGGAAACAGGAGATACAATAGCAGCTCCTGTTAGATCTTCAGCTCAGGAGCTAACAAGTACTGCCAGCAATAGTAATTTGGGCTGAGGAAGGAGGGACATCTAGGTAAAATGACTTGGTTGGAAGGACAGAGAAGAGACAAGAAACAAATAATGTTTTATTTTGTTTCTGAGAAGCAGAGGTCCCTGTGATGACAAAGGGTCTTATAGTCCAGTGGGGCAGCAGTGGACAGGTGACACAAAAAAGGATGTGATACTGTGATGGCTGCCATTGGTGATTGCAGAGCAAAGAACCAGAAATGCTAACGAAGGCACTTTCTCTTCTCCCTGTTAACGAGAACTTCCTGCAGCAAAACCCAAGTGCAGCTGCTGTTGTTTCCAGAAAGAGGCATGTGAACCTTTTTGCCTTTTGAGAACAAGCAGGTCAAAGCCTGGTTCTGTGGTACCATACTGTAGTGACAAACTCCTCTGTGAGTGGCACATAGCAAGGGCTCCTTCAGCCTGTCTACTACACCCTAGTCAACACCAAACCAAACCCTTGGTGTCTCTTGGTCCTGATGCTGAGTGGGACCTGGGACAGCAGGCAGGGCTGCTGCTGGAAAACGTCATGCTCTTCTGATTACTATCAGAGAAGCTTTGAGGACTCAGCTGTTGGCCAGAGAATGCCCTTTTTTCCTGCTCCAATGTAAGAGCCTTCTTGGTCCATCTCAGTGGCTGCAGGTGAAGGGAGGGACAAAGACCTAAACGAGTAGCTCCATGGCTTGCTACATTCAGGAAGGGTCAAATGGATGCAGTTTAGCTGCCTATATAGAAGTGTCTCATGTCATTGTAGATGCCTCTGGTGGAGAAGGGTGTGAGCTTCTATGCATCCTGTGTTATATCTGCTGGGCTTGTGTGGACTTCTCAGATGTCCTGAGGCATCTTGGGTAACTCCAGACACATATTTCTGGTCAGCTGTGCCATTGTATTTTGCCAGCTGAATCCCATCCACTGACCAAATTTTCTGTGGCCATGGTGGGTACTCAGACATTTGGCTCACATGGAGACACTTATATATGGACACGCAGGAGGCTTTAATCCCCAGTTGAGTCTCAACCTTAATGGCTTTGTTTCACGAGCAAAAGCATTTTGTTTCAGATATCCAACCTTCTAATTCCTCAGCTTTCATCTCCTTCACTCCTTCACTCTGGTACAGATGTTCTCCTTTCCAACTCTGTCTTCTTCATGCATCATGTGGACGATGATGTTTGTAGGAGCCAAATAATATCACTGAACCATCCTCCTGGTTCCCCTAGTAACTGCTCAATAACTGTGATCCTTTCTTAGGCCGTATTTTGAAAGGAGAGTCTTTTCAGGTGGGGATGCTGCTCCACAATGTTCCCCTTGGAGCATGTAGAAGGACCTACAGGAGCGTCGATCTTTGGTGCTAGCACTGTAATGTAGCATTCATACACCACATATGAAGTCTGTGGATTTTGACTAGACAGGGGAAAGTTTGTTTTGAGACTCTTTTTCACGCACCAAGCCAAAAAACCCAATCAAGCCCCAGCAAAGGAGATGTTTGTGTTGCCTGTGACACTGTAAGTAATTAAATATAACATGTTTGAGGTATGTTCTACTAATCCTAAAAGAAAAGAATATCTCCAACCGTCAAGGACATCTCCAGCCACCAGTGTGATGAGGAGTCTGAATCCACACCTAGTCCTGAGCATATTTTGAACAGCCAGGAGCCACAAAACAGGCATTTAGAGGGAGGGCTACCTGCAAATACCCCAGGCCACTGGTTGTCCAACATTAGCTCACCTAGTTTCTTTCACACTCAGCAGGTGGGCAGCACTTGATCCCACCAACAGCAACCCCCCAGCTCTTAGAGATTCGTCTGTATTTATATTCTATGGCCAGAAAAATCATGAGCCAACACCACCTCATCTCCACCTGCTTTGCTCCCACCCATTCTCACCTCATGTACCTTTCTCCAGGCTTTGTGGAGCACATTTTTCCAAAGCTGCATGGAAAGACATCACAGGAAGGACATGGAAGTNGTAATCCTTGAAAGTTTCTTTCAGGTGAATGTCTTTGCAGCTGCCATCACATCCATGTAGAATTGGCTCTGCAGCCAACTGCAGGCTTATGTTGAGCTTTTCATCAACCCAGACACCCAGGTCCTTTTCCTCAGGGCTGCTCTCCAGCCAAGAAAAAAGAGAATTCACCACCCAATTGTTTGCTTTTTACCATTTTGGAAGGATGGTGGTCAGAAGCACATCAGATGTTGTTTAGTCAGGCATCTGTGGAGTCTTCCACACCTTCAAGGCACATTTTCACTAGTTAGTAATTTTCAGGGCAACTGAGCAAGACTTGGTTTTATCACTTAGTGGTGGGAGGAAAACAGCTCAAAAAATATGAGTCATTTGATCTCAGGCACACAGTAAATCGACAGCAAACTCAAGCAGAATCATAAGATTAGAGATCAAGATGTGTGGCTGACCTCATTTGCCAACCAAACCCCAGAAGAACCCATCATACTTGTGGTTCACTTGAAGAACATCCCATAACAGAGACCCCCCCACTACCTTACCAGAGAGCCTGTTCCAGTACCCAGAAAGATAGAGAAACCTTTTTACTGTCTGCTTCTGGGTGCTTTTGTCTTTGCAGGCGTCACACCTAACTTCTGCACTGTGCAGCAGATCAAATTTCTTGCTGGTTGTGTTACAATGATCAGAGGACATATGAAGGAACCAGACTTGGTAGTTAGGTAACAGTTTGACTCAATGATCTTAGAGGTCTTTTCCAAATTAAATTATTCTGATTTTCCATTGCTCCAAATTAGTTTTGTGTTATCTTTTGGCCTTTCTAGTTTGAGAATGCTTAATACAAGGAGGTTCAAACTAGCCTAGTTTCCACTTTCTGTATGCTGTCTCCTGATTTTGAGATCAATGAAGAGCTTGAGATATGCTGTACCTGTAAGAACGCTTTCTTCATTCAGAGAACTTTGTACTTAAGATCTCATTATTCATTATAGATTGAGAAGCAAGCCAAGCCTGCAGGCACACCTGTGTTTAACTACAAACATTTGCAAATCTGATTTTTTCCGAAACAGATGGAAAAAAAAAAACCAGTTAGACATAAGATCATTCACTAAGGGAAAGAGAAGATTTGGGGACCTAAAATAAAGACTTGATTTCTGCATTATTTCACCTGTTACCTGTCTCACGTAAGAAAGCTTTTCAATGATGACACTGTGGAAGTGTCCAGAATCACAGTTTGTAGCACAGGAAGGTTGACCACCTCGTCTTTGAAGTGCTGATGTTGAATCTCAGAATCACACAGGATCACAGACTGAAAAGGGTTAGAAGGGACTTCTGGAGATCATCTAGTTCAACCCTCCTGTCAGAGCAGGGTGCATAGGATTGTGTCCAGGCAGGTTTTGAATGACTCCAGAGGTGGAGACTGTCACCTCTCTTGGCAGCCTAACACCCTCTGGTGCTCTACCACCCTCAAAGTAAAGAAGTCTCTCCTCATATTTAGATTGACCTTATTATATTCAGGTTTGTGCCCTGTCTTGTGCTGTCACTGGGCACCAGTGGGAAGAGGCTGGCCCCATCCTTCTGACACCCACCCTTGACGTATTTATAAGCATTGGTAAGATTCCCCCTTAGGCTTTTTCAGGCTAAAAAGCCCCAACCTCCTCAGCCTTTCTTCCTAAGAGAGATATGTTCTAGTCCCCTAATCATCTTTGTGGCACTCCATTGGACACTCTCCTGTAGNCTAGTTTACAAGCCACCTCATCCCCCCCAAAAATCCCCAAAACCCAACTCAAACAAAACCAACCAACCCACCAAAAAGAATTAACCTTTCAGTAACACCCATAGTAAGGTCATTTAGGGTTTTCCATAGCAGAAACAAATCCATCAGCAAGGCCTGCCAAGGCAGGCAGGTAATGCAGGGAGACAAGCCTTGCACAGTCACATGGATCACTACAGTAAATAAGCTTTTGTGAGCAGATGGGACAGGCAGTCACCAGAAATGGTGTGCTCTAGATTGAACCTTTCTGGAGATTGGTGATGAACTAAGTATCTTCTTCCACCCCTCTTGGCTGTGCTGTGTGTGGCATTTTCAGAATTATAAGTGTTTTATGCTGGTTGTATTGAGATAGGGAGGCATCAGGAAATGATTTAGCAGTGTGCAGCTGTCAAGGGTTGGGGCTGGACCACCAACAGATGAGTGACAGACACTCTTTATAAACCCCTCTGCCTTCCCAAAGGGAAGAGAAAAGGAATTAGAGAGAGAGACTAATGGGTTGGCAAAGAAATTAAAACAGCTTTAGTGAAAATAACAATAAAATGAAAGAGATACAAAACCAAATTGCACTCAATTCACCGATGGCAATGACATCACCATCACCACTGATGCTGGGGGCAGGTAATGGGGACTGAATTCTAGAACTGGATTCAGGAACACATGGATTGGGATTGAAGGCAGAATGGACAGATTCCTCCTCAGATGATGGTCATTGAAGAAGAGACTTGATTGTGGTGATGGCTCAGCTTTATACTGAAGATGACATCCATGAGATGGTCAGTTTAGGGTCACCTGTCCTGTCCCTGCAGCTTCCACCTCTTACTGTACCCCAACATGGGACACACGATTTAGCTGTGACCTTGGTGTGCACAGGAACAAGTCTAAGCAAGAGCCTTTCTGCAACACAGCCCTTGGCAGTGACTCTCCACACCAGCATTGTCCCTGCTAGCAGCAGTCACTGTCTGTGCAAACCTGCCCTGAGCTTCAGCAAGTGCAGTTCTGAGAAGAGCCTGAGTTGAGAAGTTGAATCACTGACCAGAACTAGTTCTGCTCTAGCTCAAAGGAGGACACAGCAGCAGTGCTTTGGGTAGTCCCTGTCAAAGCTGAGATCAGAGCTCAGGAAATCCTGGCTCCCATTCCTGTAGCCAAGGGGGTGTTTTTCTGATCAGCAGAGACAAGTCAAGGGAGAACCAGGTCTGACATTTCTCATGAAGGATTTCCCCTGTACTTGCAATTGAGGTGAACACTGTCATGTTTTGCTGGCAAAACCCAGTTGCAGTTCATCTCTTGCTGACTTGGGTAGCTTGGTTCAGAGATAAAGAGCTTCTGTGCTTTGGGGTGAAGATGGAAGACAGCTGGGCCCCAGCCAAAACCACTGTGCCACGGTCTCAGTAATTGCTGCATATGTGGAAGTGTTGCACCACTTCCTACATGCGACAGCTGAACACTGTCGAGCACACAACCCCCTTTCCTGTACTGGGGTTGCTGACTCTGAGCAGGGAAAATTTGCCTTCCCCCCCCCAAAAAAAAAAAAAGATGAAAAAATATCCTAGCTTCATCTTCTCATTTGCAAAGCAGCACAGAGAGATGGCAGCTCCTGGGGAAAGCCCCCTTCCCCAGTGAGATGTCTCAGCGCCATCCAGGGAGCATTGCAGTGGGCATTCCTCCTCCTGTGTGACACCTCTGTCCCTGGATGAGATGGGGAAAATTCCACATATTAAAAATTTTGGAAAGCAAAACGTTGGTTGCCTTGTGTTTGATTGCTGATGTAGACTGCTGAGAGCCTGCCAGCTTCCAGGCTAGGAAGGTGGAGCCTTCAGGATGGGATTTGTTCAAACAAACATAGGAAATGTAAAAGCCCTGAGTTTTTAATACCTCATGTTTGTTTTGCCTTTCCACATCGCTGGGCAGAAGGTAGGTAAAGAAATTCTCCATACTGTTTTGGTTTATTTTATTTTATTTTTTCTCAGTTTATCCATAATGTTACCTAACATTATTTGAGTCACAGAATCACAGAATGCACTGGGGTGGAAGAGACCCTCAAACATCCAACCCCCCTGCAGTCCAGCTCAACTAGATCACGTTGCTCAGGGCCCCATCTAGTTTGACCTTGAATGTCTCCAGGACTGGGCCCTCAACTGTATCTCTGGGCAACCTGTTCCAGTATTTTTCTACCCTCATTATGGAGAGCTTCCTCCTAATGTCCAACCTAAGTCTACCCTGCTCCAGCTTAAAACCATTGCCCCATATCCTATCACTACAAGCCCTTCTAAACAGTCCTTCCCCAGCCTTCCTGTAGGTCCCCTTCAGATACTGAAATGCAGTTATTAATTGCAATTAATTGCAATAACAATGAAAAATAGTACCTGCAATGTTTGTAGCTTGCACTGAAGTTCATCTTCTATTAGAAAATCAATCTGTGACCGGTGAAGAAACCAACACAGCTCAGAGGTTTTTACCTGCCATTAGTAAATGTTATTTACTTATCTTCAGGGACAGATTGTTCCCAAGTGCCAATTTGTTTGGATAACTGAGAATAAATGGCATGCAGCCTTTTAAAGGCTACCTAGATAAGAAACCTGAGTGGATGCTAAAGGAAAATAATTTGAAGCATGTAGGAGTAGTTTGAGTGTAAATAATATCTTTAAGCCTGTTCCTCTGTTTTCTCTTCTGAACATTTGAGTGATTCCCAAGAGCAGTAAGAGAAGCTTGATATACAGCATGGCACACAGAGAAAGAATTTCAGATGAGCAGAAGACTTTATGTTATGAGCACTGACAAATAACACCCAAATAGCTGGAGGGCACCTGTGATCTTTAAGAGGGTTGAGCTCTGTGATGGAATCATCTGGCTGAGCAGTTGCCCTAGGATACAATAAAGAGGAGTGTTACCCTTTTAATCCTGCAGAAGAGTTTTGCTTTGAAAGGCTCATATAGATTTTCATGGCAGCTTCATGCCCCTAACTCAAACTTACAGTCATAGAAACATAGAATTGTCAAGGCTGGAAGGGACCTCAAGGATTATCTAGTTCCACCCCCCCTGCCATGGGCAAGGACACCTCACACTAGATCAGGTTACTCAGAGCCCCATCCAGCCTGACCTCACAAACCTCCAGGGATGGGGCTTCCACCACCTCATTTGGCAACCTGTTCCAGTGTCTCACCACCCTCACAGTGAACATCCAGTCTGAATCCACCCACTTCTAGTTTTGCCAATTTCCCTGCCAATTTCCAGTTTCCAAATAAAGCCAAAAGCACCCCAGTTTCCAAACAGAGCATCCACAGGGAATGTCTGGAGGTAAATGTGAGAGTGGTACACGAAGAGCCACGTTCTCAGTGTGCTGTTTCCTGTAGCACACCTCTCAGGATACCATGTTTGGGCTGATGGTAACAGCTCTGCATTTATCAGAAACTTTTCTTACCACTGAAGAAACTGAAAAGGATCATTTTGTGCTGATTTCTGTGATGTAGGTCTGTGGCTGACTTAAAAACAAGAACCAGAACATAGAAACCATAGCTCTAAACCTATATTTCATACCTTCTTACTACTCCACTCTTACCCACATTGATCTGTTTCTTGGTCTTGTTTTGAGTAACTCTCCAGATCTTTTTCATAATGCTCATGGTTTCATGAAGATTTGCCTTTTGACATTTGAAGTTGGACTTGATTCCATGCTGACTCCTTGCTCCCCTCTTCCTTTGGCTGATAGCAACTTCTGTAACCATAGGGAAATGTTTGTTTTGGTTTTTTTGTCAGAGACTTCCAATTTTTGCAGATGGAGAAGAAAAAGATATGTAGGTGGCAAATTCCAGGTCAGCCTCCTCATTTATTGCACCTGTGGGGTCATTGTCCACTCACTGAGCATGAGATACACAGATCTGGCTGCTGCTGAAGCCATACTTCATATCTTGTGAAGCCCAGGCGAGAACAGAAAGATCATCATGGAGATACTGAGGTTGGAGTGAAGCTTGGAGAGCCCAAACTTCTGCTTGCCGCAGATCTAACACGAGTGCTAGATCAGACTGCTCAAAGTCATTTCCATCCTGACATTTATGGAGTCAGTAAGTGTTGGCACTATGTAGTTTGACCAAGCCCACTACTTTACATCCAGTATCTCCACCATAAGGTTGCTGTGTGTCTGATTTAGAGTTCCTCATTCCCAGAGGCAGCTGGTGGTATTTGGTTTTGCTTTGCTAGAGCATAAGAAAGTGTGCTGAGAACTGGTGAGTCTGACTTTTTCTACCAAGACGACCTAGAGGTCACAGGACCACAGGATGATATGGTTGGAAGGGACCTCCATAGATGATGGAGTCCAACCCCCCTGCCAGAGCAGGGCCATAAAATCCAGCTCAGGCCACACAGGAATACATCCCATGGAGAACTTGCTGAAAAACCTCATGCTTTGAATATATATATTTATAATTTGTATTTGTTTTTCATTTTTATTTCTTATTTTTTCCTCTTTATTTCCTCATTTTTAGCTCTTAGGCGGGTGTGACTTGCTCTTCTTCAGCCAGCATAGTGAGCTGGTGAAGACATCTGGCTCCCAAGCAGAAATGACAGAGGGTTGGTCATGAAAAGAGTGGTTTCAATGCAAACACTACAGTCAGGTTTTCATTTTTATTACTTTTTAAAACTCTCCCTATTCCCCATCTTCCTCCTTTCCTTTCCATCTCCTTCCTTGCCCCCCATCTTTCTCTTTTCATCTCCATCTCCTTCCTTTTCCTCTCCATCTTTTTCCTCCCCATCTCTCTCCTGACAGCACCACCTCCCCTTTTTCACCATATCTGCCCCTTTCCCACCCCACAACTCATTTTCTCCTTTTCCCCCTAAACCTAGAGCACCTGGGTGCTGTTGGCATCTCCTCCCACCCCAGGTGTGACCACTTTGCTCTCCCTTCCCACTACCCTTTTTAAGCCATTCCAGGAAAGGCAGAAGCCCCAAGCTTGCCCAACTGGGCAGAGGGATCCTCCTCCCATCCTCACTGGTGAGTACCTGTGTTGTGCACTTGGTGAATGGTGAAGGGGACAAAGGCCGGGGGGCCTGGTGGCCCCCCGGTTAGCTAGGAATAGAATAGGTCTGGAATATGTTTGATGATTCATGGGTGCTGGCGAGGCCACAGAATCACTGAGGCTGAAAAAGATCTCTGAGATCATCAAGTCCAGCCTATAACCTAACACCATGATATCAGTTAAACTGTGCCACATACAATCTTTTCTTAAAGATCTCTAAGGATGATGATTCTGCTGTCCTGGCCAGTCTATTCCAGTGTCTAATCAACCCTTTCTGTGAGGAACTGCTTCCTAATATCCAACTAAAACCCTCCTTGGCACAGCTTCAGACCATGCCCTCTTGTTCTGTCACTAGTTGCCTGGGAGAAGAGCATGACCCCTATCTGACCACAGCTTCCTTTTAGGTAGTTGTAGAGAGTGATAAGGTCCCCTCTAAGTCTTCTCCCCTCCAGTGAGGGCACCAAGGTGTGATCCAACCCCAAAGATGAAACATGCAGAAGCACCTTAAAAAAAACATCTAGTGTTTTATTTCTAATGGAATCTGGCTCTTATCAGACTGTCTGCATTTTATGTACATTCTGAATTCCAATTTTGCTGGGCTGGTTTCCTTGCTGATATCAGCAGATACTTCTGCTTTTGCTTTTCAGGAGTGGAACAGCCTCTGGTTAGACCCGTGTGGTGGACTGCAGGTCAGCCGCTGTTGCAGCTTGCCTAGACGTGAGGCTGCTGCCACCCGATGCTTCTCTAACCACATCAGCTACCTCCTCTGCCCCAGAAAACATCCTTTGCTGAGAGATGGGTCCTGGCAGTCACTCTCTGCTGTGCATTTTGTGTTCTATGGAGGCACCTTTATCTTGGGAAAGGCATTAAAGAGCCAGCTGAGGCGAGGTCTGAGCTGCCTGTGTGCAGGTTTCAGCATTTCCCTGCTGGGTTGTTTTCTGCCTCTCCTTGAGGAAAATCTTTGTTCATCACTGAAGAATTTTCACATCTCACCCTGCTCAAGTTAGACCTGCAGATACATCAGCCTTTTGTGTTCCCATTCCTCTTTCTTCTACCTGGAAAAATGTGTGCTGCCCATAGACAACACTTTCAAAACCATGTGGGTGCAGAAACCCACAAAACAAAGGAAATGCTGAGTTTAGCTCACCACAGATCTTGACTCACCATATCTTGTTGACATACTCCTGGAAATACCCACTTCGGATTCCCCCACTTGCTACATTTTTACATTTAACCTGTTGTCCTTGTGTTTATATTGAAAACAAGCACTGAATTCTGCATCCCTAGCAGTGAAACTCAGGATTTTCTCACACGTCCCCTTGGTAGTGGCTGTGTTCCATGAAGTGCTGCCTCCAGCAGAAAACCAAGCCACAAAGAAAGCCTCATTGATCCTCTCGGGTCATGCTCAACCCTGTGAGTTCATCTACTTTGGCTGAAAGGGGAGTGTTGCAGGGTAAGGCTGCATCGCAAGCATGGGAGTCAGCCTAGAGCAGGGATAACCTGACTTTTGACTTGCTCCATTGCTTCCATGAGCTGGCTCTTGGTATACCATGAGGTCTGACTCAGAGAGAGTCACCTACACAAACAGCTCTTGACTTCACTTCTCAAGCACCCCAAATTTGCATCTAGCCCACAGCTAGTTTAGCGTGAGCTCATCTTCATGCTAGGTGATTTTTCTGATGTTAACAGCTGCTTTGGGCTTGAGTAACATGCATAGCACTACTCTAAATCCAGACAACCTTCCCAAGAAGCAAGATGTAAATACCTCTGGTCCTCCCCCTCTGGCTTCTACAACCACATCAAACAACTGAATCTAAAAATATTAAGACTGAATTGCACAAGGTGCAACCTTCCCTCCTATTCCATGCTACACTGATTGTTTTTCTGTTGCGCTCCTGAGGGCACAACACACATCCTGACACACAGGAAAGGTCCTCCTAGAGACTTATGAAACTCCCTTGAAATTCCTGCTGGATTGGAATGCTACAGTCACGAGAATGAATGTGGAAGGGCTGTTTGCATCAGGGGAATGTGAACATTGTGCTCAGTTTTGGGTGCCTCGCTACAAGGACATTGAGGTGCTGGCACATGTCCAGAGAAGAGGAATTAAGCTGGTGAAGGGCCTTGAACACAAGTCTTATGAGGAGGCTGAGGGGACACCTCATCACCCTCTACAAATCTCTACACTCTCTATGTTCTATGAAAAGGCTTTGGAAAAGGATAGCTTGTGTAATTTTATGTGATGTTTTGGCTAAGCAAGTGATATAAAATAGACATCATGTAGAGATGGCAACGTGATCACAGAAGCATGAATCACAGGGTGTCAGGGGCTGGAAGGGACTTTGAAAGCTCATCCAGTCCAACCCCCTTACCAGAGCAGGATCATCTATACCAGATCACACAGGAACGTGTCCAGGCATGTCTTGAATATCTCCAGGGAGGGAGACTCTGCAATCTCCCTGGGCAGCCTGTTCCGGTGTTCTGTGAGACTCCTCTCATGCAATCATAGAGGTGTAAACCAGAGCTTGTCACCTTGAGATCCCTTGTAGAGAGAAATCAGCAATTATATCATACCATTCACTGCATCTGCCTGGTGTGAACTGTGCCCTGGAAATGTATATTCAGCTGTTATTGACTGAAGGGAGTGCTGAGAAGTAGCTTTTCAACAGGGCGAATCCTGCTTAGCCATCAACAGAGCAAATGAAGGAGTCTGAGTCATTTTGAGAGGGTGACCTAGGAAGGGGTTGTTGCAATTGTTTGTCTGTGTTGGTCTGACTTCAAGGGACAATTTCTTGTGAGTACAGCTTAATTAGGAAATGTTCCTGGCCAGGGTTTGAGTCGTGGCTACCTTCTTCACCCACACATTGTGGGTCTTTCTGTCTGTGCTGTCTCCCTCCTTCTTTCTCTGTCTCTCTCTCTCTCTCTTTCTCTATTCCCACTGGTCCTTAGTTTATATTCCAGATGTAGCTTTAAAGTAGCAGGTGGTAGAGAGCAGATTTTGTTCATTTTAGATTTAGTCATAGTCTTTAACATCTACATCCTTGAAATGTACTTGGGAAACATTAACACCTCATGTCTCAGGCACTCAAAATGCAAAGGGTTTCATGCTGACCTCCCACCATATGCTCTCAACTTAAGTGGTTGGGTTGTGCTCCCTGTGCACTCTAAGAAAAACCATCACCCTGCAGTTGGGAAGAGCAGGGTGTTTGCTGATGCTTTCTTAAACACAGATCCTCATTTAAACCCAGTACGTTCTGCCCCCCCCTCACTATGAGAGAAGGATGTTGAGGTGCTGGAGCATGTCCAAAGAACAATAAAGGGCCTCAAACACAAGTCCTATGAGGAACAGCTGAGGAAAATGGAGTTGTTTAGTCTTCAGAAGAGGAGACTGAGGGGAGACCTCATTGGCCTCTACAGCTACCCCAAAAGAGGTTGAAGGGTGGTGGGGGGTTGGTCTCTTTTCATAGGCAGCAAATGACAGGACAAGTCACTAAGGTTGTGCCAGGGCAGATTCAGGAAAACTTTCTTCACAGAAGGGGTTATCAGGCATTGAAACAGGCTGCCCAAGGAGGCAATGGAGATATTTAAAAGACACCTGGATGTGTTGCTGAGGGATGTGGGTTTGCAATAGTAGCTAGCAGAATGGTGGGATTGCAAGCTCAAGGTGAGCAGTTGGATGTGATGATCTCAAAAGTCTCTTTTTTAACCTCAACATTTTTTTAATTCTATGGTTCTAGATTTATTGAATGAACTCCTAAGATCAGCCTATGTAGCATTTTAGCACTTAATACCTGATGGGTTTATCACCTTCCCCAAAGTATTACATCTGGATCCTTTAACCATAAATGTGTTCAGCAATCAATGAGTGTGAGCCCTGGGCAAGACTTATGAATGAAGGATCTGTCTACTTAGAAGTCTGGATATGTCAGTAATAAAATGACAAAACACATAGTTTATGATTGTACTTAACTTGAGGTCTCTCCTGGCAGCTCCAGCATTTCTGAGGGATTTCTCTTAAATCACAGGTTCTTTCTCAACAGAAAATTATGTCTATGTATCAGCAGGATCTGCCACTCTCCTAAGGTGTAGCATTGTCACATCTCTTCTGGCTAGAAGCAGTGAGCGCTGAATGGCTAGAGATGACATCTTTAGAATCACAGAATTATAGGGGATTGGAAGGGACCTCTGAAGATTATCTATTCCAATCTTCCTGCCAGAGCAGGTTCACTTATAGCAGGTTGCACGTGAGAGCATCCAGATGAGGTTTGAAGGACTCCAGAAAGAGAGTCCATCAGCTCCCCGGGCAGCATGTTCCAGTGCTCTACCACCCTCAAAGAAAGAAGTTCCTCCTCATGTTTAGATGGAACTTCCTATATTCAAGTTTGTTGCCTCTTGTCCTGTCACTGGACACTACTGAATAAAGACTACTGACAACTATCCTTTTAAGTGTATATAAGCTTTGATAAGATTCCCCTCATTCTTCTCTTCTCTAGGCTAAAATGCCCTGGGTCCTTCAGCCTTTCTTCATAAGAGAGATGTTCTAGTCCCCTGATCATCATTGTAGCCCTCTTTTGTACTCTCTCAAGCAATTCTTTGTCTATGTTGTACTGGAGAGCCCAGAACTGCACACAGTACTCAAGATGAGGCCCCACCAGGGCAGAGTAGAGGGGCAGGAAAACATTCCTCAACCTGCTTGCTTAGAGATGAAGCATGTTTAATCAGGGTTGCCCACTGTGGACAGCCATCTCTTCCTGCCATGCCACATCCACAGGCTCCAGGGGATGCCGAGTCTGGCAGAGATGACCCAAGGCACAACCCCTGAGTAAAGGACTGCTCTTCCCAATTAGCAGTGAGGCTTTTCCTCTGGAGTTTGGTCTGACATACTTCCACCCACAATCTGCAACCTCATTTCCACGTGGAGCGAGCCAGCAGAGCAACTGGAAATCTTGGTGTTGACGTAACTGCTAATTACCCTCAGCATAATTAATGCTCAGTCACACAGCCTGTGTTTATTGCAGAGGGCCAGCCCGGGGCTGAAGCTCATGGTCCATGGGGCGATTTTACACGGCTAACAGAGGAACTAGTTTGGTCTGGAGACCACTGGATATCACCAGTCTCTCCTTGTGCTGGGAAATGAGCTGATGGGGTCTCATCTGGTTGGTGTCCTTCCTCCACAGAAGTCATAAGCAGGAATCTGGAAGCGTGCCCCCTTCTTCTCTCTCTGAGGTATGTGGTGTGGGGTTTGTGCCTTTGGGATGTAGAAAAGCTTTAATGTACAACTCAGGACCAGGGGCAGAGTGGTTGGGGGAGAAGATGGTAGATGCACCTGCATCTGTCAGAGTCACGGAAATGTTGGTTGAGAGCATCAGCTGGAGGACTCTAATTCAATCTGCTACTGACAGAAGCTCCTACTGTCAGCTCCAAACTGGCTTAGCCATGGTTTCAGCCAGCTAAGCCTGGAGTCACCTCCACTATTCATCATTTGGCATTTCCCAACAACCTGTGACAGCACTGTACTGCTTGCCTAGAGGTGTTTATCCTGTTGTCCAACCTGCACTTCCCAAGCCACAGTATGTGGCTGCTGCCCTCCATTATAGTGAAGTCAAGCTCTTTGTGGCAGACGCTATCTTTGCTCTTCCAAGTAGCTGTAGGCAGCTATTGGGCTGCCCTTCAGCCTCCTCCTTGCCATGCTCAACAAGCCTGAATCCCTCAGCCTGTTTCTTGAAGATACATGCTCCATGCCTCAGACCACCTTGGCAGCATATCTTAGAGCAGCTTTCAAACCAGCCAAGTCTCAACAGGATCAGAGAGTCCATGAACGTGATGATATCCTGGCTCTAATAGACAAACATCTTTCAGGAAGAGATATCAAAGGAGGCTTAATAAACAGGTTGTGCTAATAAGTAAAGGGATTTCATCCTCTTAAAAATCTATCTGTATGAAACCACAACAAGGATTAGTTTCTGTACAGACCAGCCTGTGCATGAAATCAAAGCACAGTGGGGAGTGTTGCTATGGCTTATGAAGATGTGTGCTTTTATCACTGCCTGATGGAAGGACAGAAATTGCATGGATTCTGGCTCCAGAGTCGCTTTAATGTCTTGGACTTCCATATTACCTGAGGAACAAGTGTGGAGTGTTGTTCCTTTCCAGCCCAACTCACTACCATTCCATTTCTCTTGGTGTCCATGAGTCCCAGCAGACAACAGGATGACCGTGAGCCAGCAGTGTGCCCTCATGGCCAAGAAGGCCAATGGCCAGCAGGTGTGCCCAGGAGGTAGAAGGAGGTTCTCTTTTCCCTCTATGCTGTGCTGGCGAGGCCTCACCTGGAGTACGGTGTCCAGTTCTGGGCACCCCAGCTCAAGAAGGGCAAAGAACTACTGGAAAGAGTCCAGTGCAGGGCCACTAAGGTGATGAGGTGACTGGAACATCTATTGTATGAGGAAAGGCTGAGAGAGCTGGGTCTGTTTAGCTTGGAGAAAGGGAGGCTGAGAGGGGATCTTATTAATGCTTTCAAATGTTTAAGGGATAGGTGTCAGGAAAACATGGCCAGATTCTTCTCAGTGGTCCGTGGTGACAAGACAAGAAGTAATGGGCATGAACTTAAACATAAGAAGTTCCATCTAAACGTGAGAAGGAGCTCTTTTACTTTGAGGGTAGCAGAGCAGTGGAACAAACTGCCCAGAGAGGTGAAGTCTCTGTCTCTGGAGACTTTGAGGGCCATTCTGGATGCGTTCTTATGTGATCTGCTTTAAGTGATCCTTCTCTGGCAGGGGTGTTGGGCTCTATGATCTTGGGACCTGCCTTCCAACCCCTACTGTTCTGTGATTCTGTGAGGCTGGCAGCCAGCTGGAGCAGTGAGTCAGCCTGATGCTGCTGCTGCTTTTCTGCAGATAAAGTTTGTGTTCTGCTGGAGGTGAGTGACCCAGGGCCCAGAAAGGTGAGCAAAGCATGGAGGAGGGGAAATGGATGTGCTCCGAGCTTGCAGGAAAAGACCATTTGATCACTAAAATCACCTTGACTGTGTGTCTAAAGAAGAGCAATGAAGCTGGTGAAGGATGCAGATCACAAGTCCTGTGAGGGGCAGCTGAGGGAACTGGGGCCATTTGGCCTGGAGAAAAGGAAGCTGAGGGGAGACTTTGCTTTCTACAACAACCTGAAAGGAGGGTGTAGTGAGGTGGGGATCAGTCTCTTCTTCCTAGTAACAAATGACAGAACAAAAGGAAATGGGCTCAAGTTGTGCCAGGGGAGGCTTAGGTTGGATAATAGGAACAATTTCTTCCCCAAAGGATTGAGAAGCTCCAGAGCAGGCTGCCCAGGAAAGTGATGGATTTGCCATCTCTGAAGGGGTTTAAATGACCTGCAAATGTGGTGCTGAGGGGCATGGTTTAGTGGTGGACTTGGCATTGCTGAGTTAGTACTTGGACTTGATGAACTTAAAGATCTTCTCCAACCAAAATGATTGATTCCATGACTTTATGATTGACTGTTCTGAAGGCTGGGGCTGGCTATTTCGGGTACAGCAGCAAAGCCATTGTGCTGCTAAGCTGAATGAGGGAGCTTTTTGAGGGAGAGGCAAACTGGGATGTGAGAAAGGGCCTCACAAGCCCTGGAAAATACAGAAGGACCACTTCTTTGGTGCTAATCTGTCAAGATCCAGGCCATCAGCAAGTTTGCAGATGACACCAAGCTGTGTGGCACAGTCGACTTGCTAGAGGGCAGGGATCCATCCAGAGGGACCTGGACAGGCTGCAGAGGTGGGCCCAGGCCAACCTCATGANTGAGGTCCCTTCCAATCTTACTATTCTATGATTCTATGATTCTTATTAGCCATTGCTAGGAAGATCTAGTCAAAAGTGATCTGTGCTTCCTGGCCCAGGTGTGCCTGGTCTCTCCTTATGCTCTCACAAGCACATGCTTCCTCCTTCCCTGACCAGCCAGCCCTGATCTCACTGGCAGGATTTCCCCATTGATTCAACACTTGACTTTTTGAGTGCAGCAAGATGCCAGCCCTCACCAGCCTGAGTCATGGGGTGTTTCTTGAACTTTGAGCAAGCAAGATTTTTTTTTTTCCCATGGGGAAACCCATCTGTCTGACCTAACATAATCCACAAAAGCTGTAAAGATGCAGAAGTTCTCTGCTGATTTTCATACCACAGTGCAAGAAGCAAGCTTCTTCCTGGGTATGTGGGAAAGAGCTGCTTCAAAACCTGGCATTGTGACCCCAGTGATGGTGTGACTTGGCCTGCAATGCTTTCCCAGATGTACCTCAAAACCAGAGTCAGCAAGAGTCAGTAGATTTACTGCACAAAGCTTCCAAGTATCTGGAAGTCTGTGACTGTGCTATTGGCTCTGACTGCCTTTAGACTCAACAGAGAAATAAACACTTTAATTTGAACTAGTTTTACACTTGACGTTTGCTTCATTTGGGGTAACACAGAATCGCCTCTGGAGACACCCCCACTGGACAACCCCTGTTTGCTCAGTCATTTCTGGTGAGACTTGTGTTCAAGGCCCTTTCACATGCAGTTCTCCTCTAAGGAACATGGTCCATCTCCCATGCAAGCAACACAGCCTTTGTCCTTGGCCATAGAGAAAGTATCACATTTATGGAGAACATTCAGGAAAAAGGTAAGAATGTAAAAAATCTACTAGGTTGCCTAATCCCTCCAAAGAGAATGTGTGTATAAGACAGGCTGAGAGAGCTGGGGTTCTTCAGCCTGCAGAAGAGAATCATAGAATCATAGAATGGTAAGGTTGGAAGGGACCTCAAGGATCATCTAGTTCCAACCCTCTGCCATAGGCAGGGACACCTCCCACTAGTACAGGTCCCTCAAGGCCTCATCCAACCTGGCCTTGAACACCTCCAGGGAGGGAGCAGCCACAACCTCCCTGGGCAACCTGTTCCAGTGCCTCACCACCCTCACTGCAAAGAACTTCCTCCTAACATCCAGTCTAAATCTCCCCTCTGCCAGTTTAAACCCATTGTCCCTCATCCTGTCACTACAAGACCTTGTCAATAGTCCCTCCCCAGCCTTTCTGTAGCCCACTTCAGATACTGGAAGGCTACTCTAAGGTCTCCTGGAAGCCTTCTCCAGGCTGAAGAGTCTCAACTCTCTCAGCCTGTCCTCATAGCAGAGCTGCTCCAGCCCTCTGAGCATCTTTGTGGCCTCCTCTGGACCCGCTCCAACAGTTCCATATCCTTCCTGTGCTGGGGGCTCCAGAACTGCACACAATAATTCAGATGGGGTCTAGCTCTGGGGAGACCATATAGTGGCCTTCCAGTACCTGAAGTGGCTTACAAAAAAGCTGGGAAAGAACTTTTTATAAGGGCTTGTAGTGATAGGATGAGGGGCAATGGCTTTAAACTAGAAAGAGTAGATTTAGATTGGACATTAGGAAGTAGTTCTTTACTACAAGGGTGGTGGAGCACTAGAACAAGTTGCCTAGGAAGGTGGTGGAGCCCCATCACTGGAAACATTCCAGGTCAGGCTTGATGGGACTTCAAGCAACCTGACCTAGTTAGGATGTTCCTGCTGACTGCAGTGGGGAGTTGGACTAGATGGCCTTTAGAGGTCCCTTCCAACCCAGTGAATTGTATGACACTGTTATGAGTTTTAATCTATTTACCTTGAGTTACTCTTCAACATGCTTGATGTTGACTTATGGTGATCCTTGCATTTTGGAGACACAGGTCTTCGATCCATCCTTTCCCCACAAGAGTCAAACAGTGGTTTTAATAGAATCATAGAATCAACCAGATTGGAAGAGAACTCCAAGCTCATCCAGTCCAACCTATCACCCAGCCCTAGCCAACCAACTAGACCATGGCACTAAGTGCCCCATCCAGGNCACTTAGCCTTGTTCAATCTCATCCCATTGGCCTCTGCCCACCCATCCAGCTTGTCCAGGTCCCTCTGCAGGGCCCTCCTACCTTCCAATGGATCCACACCTGCTCCTGACTTGCTATCATCTGCAAACTTACTGATGCTGGACTCAATCCCCTGGTCCAGATAAAGAGATTGAACAGGACTGGGCCCAGCACTGATCCCTGGGGCACACCACTAGTGACAGCTGCCAACTGGATGTGGCACCATTCACCACCACTCTCTGGGCTCAGCCCTCCAGCCAGTTCTTGTGGTATCTTTAGTTACAAGAACTCCACAAGTCCCTGTGCATGCAGAACAAGTAACACAAAGGTAGCAGTGGGGTCTCTGTCACCAGTGAAGCATCATCCTGCTACAGATACTCACCAGCTGAGAGGTGTCAGGTTGCCTGTGGTTAGTTTCACTCTTTCATTTTCATTCAGCATTGCAGACCAAAAAATTGTACCTTATTTTCGCTTTCTGGTTCTCATGCAGAAGCAAAAAAGTCCACTGGGGAGAATTAGGCAGTCACCAGAAACTCCTTGTTGCAGATACACACTGGTACTTCTAAGGGGTTGGGTGTTGATGGATGAAGGAATGGCAGCAAGGGAAAAGCAGGATATTTGCCTGGGAGCAGAAGGTAAATGTGGATTGGAAAAGCAGTGATGTAATACTGATGTAAAATTGTAGAATGGTTTGGAGGGGACCTCCAAAGGTCATCTGGTCCAACCCCCCTGCACTGAACAGGGGCATCCTCCACAGGTTGCTCAGAGCCCTGTCAAGCCTGACCTTGAATGTCTCCAGGGATGGGGCCTCAACTGCCTCTCTGGGCAACCTCTTCCAGTGTTCCACTGCCCTCATGGTAAAGAACTTCCTCCTAACACCAATCTAAATCTGCTCTTCTCTAATTTGAAACCATTGCCCCTCACCTATCACTACAAGCCTTTGTAAACAGGCCCTTTCCAGCCTTCAGGTGCTAGAAGGGTGCTATTAGGTCTCCCTGGAGTCTTCTCCAGGCTGAGTGCTGTGTTTGTACCTCTGACAAGTGGAAATCTTGATGTAATCTTACAAAAGAAGAAATAACAGGAGATGCCCATCCCCAAAATCTTTAAGGGATTAATTCCTCCTAACTCAGGCATTTGAAACAAGGGATTTCCAAACCTGCCCTTTATAGCCAAGACACCTTTTAGTGGTGGTGGGGTCACACTCTTCTCAAATCTAACAAGTAACAGGACAAGAGGAAATGGCCTCAGGTTATGCCAGGGCAGGTTCAAGTTGAATATTAGGGAAAAAAAAATTCACAGAAAGGGTTACCAAGGATTGGAACAGGCTGCCCAGGGAAGTGGTGGTATCAGCATCCCTGGAGGTATTTAAAAGATGCATGGATGTGGTGCTGAGGAATGTGGTTTAATTGTAGTAGCTTAGCAGTGGTAGTGGGATTGGGAGGTCTAGGCAAGTGGTTGGGCATAATGATCATAGAATCATAGAATGGTAAGGTTGGAAGGGACCTCAAGGATCATCTAGTTCCAACCCCCTGCCATTTAAAATTCAAAAGCTGCTCTGGAGGTTGCACCTGGCAATTCCTTCCCCAAGCACTCAGTGCAGGAGTCCCAGCCTCCCTCTTCACTCCAGCTACTATTTCCTGCAATGGGCATCTTGCTCTGGGAGCCACTTTTCTCCTAGGCTTTCATGCAAATCTTTTCTCCATAAAGCCTCTTCTAGCCTTGACAGTTCTATGACAGAGCTGCTTAGAGACCACTTCTGGCATGCTGAGGAGGAACAGAAGATGCAGTTTCTGCATATCTGATGGGTACCACGAGCCTTTAGTTTGGTCTGGGTCAGTTTTTCAACCATCACTTGAAGCTCATGCTCATGTGAACACCTGGCAAGGGTGACCATACTTGGCATAGCAATAGGGTAAGGTGTTCCTGTCTCAGCATCCTGGTTGTTGCAAAAGAGGGCTCTGGCCCTGAGATGTCTGTGATCCCAGTCTGCCTTTGCTCACATTACCTCCCAAAACCAAAGGTCCGGGAGGGTGGTGTGTGAGGTGTTTAGAAATCTTCAGGTCCTGCCTATGGCCATGGCATACCAGGATCTTTGCTGCCCTCTAAGGAGAAGAGTTTACAACAGCATATGTCTTGATTCCCCTGTCACACAGAACTAACCAGCTTGGAAAAGACCTCTGAGATCATTGAGTCCAACCTATCACCTAGTACCTTCTAATTAACTAAACCATGGCACTCAGTGCCTCACCCAGCCTCCTTTTAAACACCTCCAGGGATGTTGACTGCACCACCTCCCCAGGCAGCCCATTCCAATGCCAATCACTCTTTCTGTGAAGAACTTCTGCCTAACCTACCCTGGTGCAGTTTGAGACTGTGTCCTCTTGTTCTGTCACCGAGTGCCTGGAAGAAGAGACCAGTTCTTGCCTGGCTACAACCTCCTTTCAGGTAGTTGTAGAGCACTCTAAGGTCTCCCCTGAGCCTCCTCTTCTCCAGGCTGAACAAGCTCAACTGTCCAAGTGACGTTTCTCGTACTTAGATTTTGTTCTCTCATTCCCATTTGACTTCTGCTGCTGTGATTTGCCCCTTTCTGAAGACCAGTATTTAACATCTCTTTAGCTATTCATTTGCTTCTTCCATGAGGACCAAAGATTGAGGAAAAGGCTTTGGTGACATCTTTTTTCTGCAGTAGAAATAGTGCCCTCCTCTGACACTGCTGCTTCAAAATCCTGCACTGCAGTCTCAAGAGGTATTTGTATTTCCCTGTATCTGGATGGCTACATCATAGCTTGTCCTGCTTTGAGCAGAAGGTTTGTCTACTGTGCTTAGCATCTGCTAGAAGGAAAACTGAGGTAGATACCAGGAGAACATCTTGCTGGAGAAGCCAGATCTGGACTTTGATACGCTTTCCCTAGAAATGTGCTGCAAGCCCTGCTTCATTTCAACCACAGCAGGGGAAAATTATTGAAAGTATTTGATCTATGAATCTCAGGGCTGCCAAGAAGCTGGGAGAAGACTGGAGGATGCAATAGGAGTTTTCCACCCCTGACCTGTAGAAGCTGAAGTAATGGAAGTTTGTCTTACAGGAGAGACCACATGGCAGCTGGCCTGCAGAAGGGCTCGTTCAACATCAGCTACGTCACCTCTGACATCCAGAAGGTGAACAGTTCTGGATAGCATGGAGGCACTGCCTACAGTGACATGAAAGGGCCTTACAAAATCAGTGAAGTGCAAAAGCATGATCTCCTAGACCTCAGGAGAAGGATAAGAGGTTCATGGCTGCTTCTGGTTGTTTCTGGTTATAATAAGCACCTTGTTGTTACAGTATTCCTGGGCTGTGATCTATGTGTTAGACACAGTACATGTTTTGGATACATGCAGGAAAGTTTCCCCATATTAATTAAAACTGTGGACAAATGTAAGAGCTTGGGTTCATTCCCACTGCTCACAACCAAACTGAACTCGTTTCCTCCACTTCCAAAAGAAGAGATTTCCTGCAGAGATTTAAAACAGTTACACTGGCCACTCACTACAAGAAGCACATTGAGGTGCTGGAAGAGTTCCAGAGAAGGACAGTGAAGCTGGTGAAGGGTTTAGGGCACAGGTCTTGTGCAGAGCAGCTGAAGGAACTGGGGTTGTTTACCCTGGAATCATTACTCCAGTCTGAGGGAGACCTTCTTGCTCTCAATGACTTCCTGAAAGGAGGCTGAAGTGAGACAGATGTTGGTCTCTTCTAGGAACTAGTGATAGGAAGAGAGGAAATGGCCTCAAGTTGCACCAGAGAAGGTTTAGATTCAATACTGTGAAGACTCTCTTCACAGAAAGGGCTGTCAAGAGCTGGAATTGTCTGCCCAGGCAGATGATGGAGTCACCATCCTTGGAGGGATTTAAAAGACCTAATGGCTGTCAAGAGCTGGAAGCATCTGCCCAGGCAGGTGATGGAGTCACCATCCTTGGAGGGATTTAAAAGACCTAATGGCTGTCAAGAGCTGGAAGCATCTGCCCAGGCAGGTGATGGAGTCACCATCCTTGGAGGGATTTAAAAGACCTAATGGCTGTCAAGAGCTGGAAGCATCTGCCCAGGCAGGTGATGGAGTCACCATCCTTGGAGGGATTTAAAAGACCTAATGGCTGTCAAGAGCTGGAAGCATCTGCCCAGGCAGGTGATGGAGTCACCATCCTTGGAGGGATTTAAAAGACCTAATGGCTGTCAAGAGCTGGAAGCATCTGCCCAGGCAGGTGATGGAGTCACTATCCCTGGAGGGATTTAAAAGACCTATAGACATGGTGTTGAGTGACATGGTTTAATGGTGACCTGGCAGTGTTGTGTTAACACTTGGACTTCATCTTAAGGGTCATTTCCAACCAAAACAATTCTATGAGTCTATGACTGTAAGAGTTAACCCAGGTTAGCTTTTGTTGGTGGAAATACTTTTTATTATTCCAAACTGTCTTTCTGCATGCTGCTCTGTGTGAGATTTCACCATCAGCCCTCTAGAAAACTTGGACTATGTTGCCATTGCCTTTTTGATATCACAGTTGGGTATTGATTGTTTTACCTAAACTGGTGTGGTGGTGTAACTCCAGCCAGTAACTAAGCACCATGCAGCCACTTGCTCCCTCCTCCTCCATCCCAGTGGAATGGGGAGGAGAATTTGGAAAAAAAAAAAAAATCTCATGAGATGAAATAAGAATTATTTAATAGCACAAATAAAATAAAAGGAATAATAAAAATTGCAATTATTGTAGTTATTAAAATAAATATAACAGAAAGAGAGAGCAATAAAACTCAAGTGATGCACAATGCAACTGCTCACCACCTGCTGACCAATGCCCCAGCAGTGATTTGCTCCCACCCCAATCAACTCTCCCAAGTTTATATAATGAGCAGGATGTCCTATGGCATGGAATATTCCTTTGGCTAGTTTGGATCAGCTGCCCTGACCATGCTCCCTCCCAGCTTCTTGTGCACCTGCTCGCTGGCAGAACATAGGAAACTGAGAAATCCTGAACTAGGATAAGCAGCTACTTAGCAACAACTAAAACATCAAGTGTGTTATCAGCACTGTTCTCACACTAAATCCAAACCACAGCACTGAACCAGCTACTGAAGGAAATTAACTCTATCCCAGCCAACACCAGGAGAGCTGCCATCTGCTTTGTCTACTTTGTCACTGGATATTTTAAGTCCTTTCTGAAGAAAGCAGAAACTCAGTGGTATCTGCCTTTCCTCTTCCATTCTCTGTGTATAACAACTTCTTGTGAGTGGCAGCACTCCACCCATGACCTGATGCTTTACTGTGTTAAAAGCAGAGGATCAACATGGATTACCTGGACACTGGGCTCCGAATATTGCTATTCTTCCTTGAGAAAGTCCATCAAGTACTGTTGCAAACCATAGTTTCAGAATCCCATTAGTCTTGGGTCCCTCACTACAGGAAAGACATTGACGTGCTCAAGTGTGTCCAGAGAAGGGCAACAAATCTGGTGAAGGGTCTGGAGATCAGGTTGTCTGAGGAGCAGCTGAGGGAATTGAATCACAGAATCATTGAGGCTGGAAAAGACCTGTGAGATCACCAAGCCCACCCTATAACCTAACACCACCACATCAGCTCAACCATGCCACCATGTGCCACATCCAAACTTTTCATGGAATCATAGAATCAAGCAGGTTGGAAGAGGCCTCCAAGCTCATCCAGCCCAACCTATCACCCAGCCCTAGCCAATCAACCAGGCCATGGCACT
>WBNM01040836.1:1859-12088 GCA_013399055.1 Ramphastos sulfuratus
GGAAATACATTCTGGCAGCCAACATATTCCATCTTCAGGAGCACTTTGCCAGATGTGTTTAATAATGATGAGGCAAGGTTCATAAGAATGGCACAACCCCCAACATAATTCAGTTTGATCCCAAGCTTCAGGTTTTAAAATGAGGCAGCCCAATGTGACCTTGGAAATAGTTCTGTAGAGGTAGATGCTTTAGGTCAGGGTCTGGATGAATCAGGAATAGGAATCAGGGTGCAAGCTGGAGCAGAGGAGGTTCCACATCAATCTAAGAGATGTTGTAGATGCTTTAGGTCAGAACTGGGTGAATCAGGAGTAGGAATCAGGGTGCAAGCTGGAGCAGAGGAGGTTCCACATCAATCTGAGGGAAAACTTTCACTGTGAGGCTGCTGGAGCCCTGGAGGCTGCCCAGAGAGGTTGTGGAGTCTCCTTCTCTGGAGACTTGCAAAACTCTCCTGGATGTGTTTCTGTGTGACCTGCCCTGGGTGATCCTGCTCTTTCAAAGGTCCTTTCCAACCCTTTCTAACATGCTGTGACTCTGATTCCCCAGGGAGATCTTGGCCATATGGGCTGAGAGGCTCCTTGCTGGTAGCCATCACTACAAGAAGGTTACAGATAGTCCCTCAGCCTGTGGGACAGTCCCATGCTCCTGTTTCTGTTGCTCTTCAGAACTGTAGACACTTGGGAAGCAAACCAGGATGGTTTCTTGTCCCTCAGGTGGGAAGTGCCCCTTGAGGAGGGAAATATTTTATCAAGCCTGGCAGATGTTTGAAGGATTTTTTATTTTTCCAGTCCTTGTGAGATCTTTTTCCTTCAACAGGGAGGACACTTGAGGCTCTTTGTTATGGTATTGTACCACAGAAGGCAGCAACTCTCTGAAGTAAAGCTGAAGTCAGGCAAATCTCTGGAGGAGTTAGCAACCTTCTAGAAAGAAATTTTCAAGTATTTGTGAAGCACAAATCAGAAACAAATAAATCAAAAGGGGAAGAAAATACATTAAGCCTGTAACAGTTGACTTCTAAACTGGTTTTCCCTCTTTGCTCCTTTAGTGGCTGCCTCAGATTCCTATAGATCCAGGGCAGGCTGGACACAGAGTCCACATTCCTCACCTGGAAAACTCAGGACCAACCCAGTGTAGAAATTGCTATGGATAGGTTTGTCTTACTTGCAATCTCCTCTGGTACATCTGGACCCCTCTGGACCCCTGTGGAACATCAAGTCCTGTGTCTCCCTGTGGGTGATGTAAGGCCAAGTGATCAAGCAGAGCTAGCCTCAAAGCCTGAGTTCAGGTTCCACCTTGGCTCTGGTTGGCAGCCTAAGTGTACCTCCTCTCCTGGTGCTGTGCCACCTCTCCTGGTGCTGTGCCACCTCTCCTGGGCTTCCTCCTTGTGTCACTGCATGATTCCTACATCTTGGGGCTGGATTGTACTCAGTGGTGGCCAGTGACAGGACAAGGGGCAGTGAGTACAAACCAGAAGACAGGAGCTTTCACTTGAACTGGAGGGGAAACTTCTTTCCTTTGAGGGTGCCAGAGCCTTGGAGCAGGCTGCCCAGAGAGGCTGTGGAGTCTCCTTCTCTGGAGACTTTCCAAACCTACCTGTCCATGTTCCTGTGCAGCCTGCTCTAGGTGATCCTGCTCTAGCAGTGTGGTTGGACAAGATGATCACCAGAGAGGACAGGCTGAGAGAGTNTATGATTCTATGATCACCAGAGGTGATCACCAGAGGTCCCTTCCAACCCCTGCCTGGTTCTGTGATTCTGTTGAGTGCCTTTGCCTCACCACTCTCTGTTCTGCTTCCAACACATTTCCACACAGAGAGATGTTGTCCAGGAAAGAGTCTGAGGAAACACTCTGCAGCTTGCAAACTGAATTCCTTGACAGCTTTCTCATCAGAAAGGTTGCCTGCCAAATGCTCTTTGCATGTGCCTGAAGTCCTCAGGGCTAGGAGCAGCTCTGCTTTAGGTGAAGCATTGTGCTAAGGACACTTCCACAGGCAGCTGCTCTGCACTAGGCAAGAGGGAGAGAACTGAATGTCAGTGAACACATTGAGTCACCAAGCAAGGTGGGAATCAATAAGACATCCCACTCCAGATGCCCAAATGCTGGTGCCACATGATGTGTAAAGCTGAGGCAGGGTCTGGGTCTTGCCATCAGGGGAGACAATGCCAGAGCAGCTCTGCTGTGAAACTGTTTTTCCTGTAAGACTAAGAAACCAGAAGCAGCAGCAGCAGCTGTCTAGAAGAGGTGGATTTCACTTGTCTAGCACATCCATGTCAAGAGCAAGCCTCTAAATGGACCTCACCCTGGAGCAGGCTGCCCAGAGAGGTTGTGGAGTCTCCTTCTCTGCAGACTTTCCAAGCCCACCTGGATGCATTCCTGTGCAGACTCCCCTGGGTGATACTGCTTTAGCAGAGGGGTTGGACTGGATGATCTCTGGAGGTCTCTTCCAACCTCTAAGGTTCTGTGATTCTGTGATCTTCTTGCTGAGGATTGGTGATGAGCTTGCACCTCAGCTGCAGCAAATCAGCAGAGAACATTCCTCCACCCCAAGCTTTTGCCATGGCTGTTAGAACACACAACGACCTGCACTCCTCCTCTACCTCCTTATTTTCTTCTTTTGATCTCATAAACGTTAACCTACATTCAAAGCAAAACTGATAGAAAAATACTTTAGCATTTCCTTGCTGCACATCATCAGAACCTCCATCACTGAGAGTTCAAACTCAGCTCCTTGTCCCTGACTTCCTATTTTTAACAGAGAGACCACAACTCATTGTTTCCAGAGGGAGGCTTTGGAAAATATTCTGAGAGAGGAAACTCCACAGGGATTTCATTTGTTAATGAGGCTTAGAACTAATATCTGGACAAACAGCTTGCAGGAGGGGGAAAAAAAAAAGCCCTTCAAGCCAAAAAAAGGACTTCAGTTCAGGCTAGGGAAGAGAGCAGTTCAAAATGAACTTGGTGTCTTCTCTTGATCTCCAGTGGTTAGGTTTTTATAAACAGAAAAATGGGAGAGATGGATTCCAGATCTAAAGCAAATCATTAGTCTGAGCAGACACTTTTTATACCTGCTGGCAGATGCTTTGTAAGAGATGGGGAAGAACTTGTCTGGGGGGTCTCTGTGATCCTAGCACATCCTTTCACAGAATCACAGAAAGGTGGAGGTTGGAAGGGACCTTCAAAGACCATTGAATCTCCCTGCTAGAGCAGGATCACCCAGAGGAACACATCCAGGTGGGTTTGGAATGCTTCCAGCGATGGAGACTCTGCAGCCTCTCTGGGCAGCCTGCTCCAGTGCTCTGCCACCTTAAAGGGAAGATTTTTTTTCCCCCTTATGTTTAGGTGGAACCTCCATTGGCCCTTGTTCTGTCACTGAACACAACCTGGCTCCATCCTCCTGACACTCACCCTTTAGCTATTGATGAGCATTAACCAGCTGTCCCCTTCTGCAGGCTGAGCAGCTCCAGGGCTCTCTGCCTGTCCTCATAAGGTAGATGTCCCAGTGCCCTCAGCACCTTCATGGCTCTCCATCAGCAGACTCCCTTCAGCAGTTTCCTGTCTTTCTTGAACTGGGGAGCCCTGAACTGGACACAGCAATCTAGATGAGGCCTCAGCAGGGCAGAGTAGAGAGGGAGAAGAACCTTCCTCAATCTACTGGTCACACTCTTCCATTGCTGTGCTGCATTTTCCATCCATGAGAGTCCAGGGTTTCACTGTGCTCAAAGGCTGTTTGAATACAAGAGGGCAGACTGCTCCGTGGCTGGGAGGGTCACCTCCAGTGGGAAACACTGCTCCTAACAGTGCATGCATAGAGTGCTTCATCCTCAGCAAAACTGGGGGTTGCTGAAAATGATTACAGAATCAGTTTGCTTCATCCTTATAAATGGAGCAGGCTGCACCAAGGACCAAATGATCACAAGCAGAGCTCCTGGTTCTGCAGCCAGTGCTTGACTCCTGTGCCAGGAGGCTTTATCTCTCCCTATCCCTCTAAAACTTGTGGTTAACAGAGTGGTCTGTGCTCTCCCAGTGCTTCTTCACCTGTAGAGTTTAAAGCATTCTTAAAGTGCATCTACTTTGCTTACCCTTTCCTACTGTTGAGCCAAGGGCAGGTCAGTTGGCAGTTGCACCATGACTGGATTTCACCTGGTGAGGTTTGTGCTCCCAGCATGTTGCAGCACATCACTTAAAGTCTGAGCTCTCAGGGCCTGATATGGGGGGGAAATGCTTCTGGTTACATCCTTGTGGTTAAGCTGTGTGGTTCCCAAAGCACTTCAGGTCTGCAGGCACTAACACCTCCCTGCAAGGAGAGAGGAATGCTAAGGGCCAGCTCTGTGCCCTACCCCGTGGCAGAAGGATGGTCAAGAACCTGAGTTTGCCCCAGTTCCTTCTGGAATCCCCACTTGGCCTCTGTAGGAGGAGATGGACCAGCTCTTACCCTGCAGGCAGCAGGCAAAGGCCTGGATCTGAATGGAGAGGGAGCAGGCTGTGATGAGATCCTCAGCTGGAGCTTGGGGATGTCTAATTTCAAACATGCTATCTCTGCTCCTAGGCACCAGTATTTTTTCTCTACCATCTAGAGGAATGGTTTTGAGCTGTCAGAGGGCAGATCTAGTCTGGATGTTAGGAAGAAATTCTTTACAATGAGGCTGAGGAGACACTGGAACAGGTTCCCTCAGCTGCTCCCCACCACCAGCCCTGTTCTCCAGACCCTTCCCCAGCTTCGTTGCCCTTCTCTGGACCTGCTCCAGCACCTCAAAGTCTTTCTTGTAGCAAGGGACCCAAAACTGAACCCAGAATTGGAGGTCTTCAATCTCAAGTCTTCCACCAGGATTTGAACCTAGTGTGTAGATACTGAGGAGTATCACAGTGCTGGGAAATCTCCAAAGATTGTTTTCTCCTCATTTCTACAAGCACCTCAGTGTCCCTCTTGTAGTGAGAGTCCCAAAACTGAACTCAGTATTCAAGGTGTGGCCACACCAGTGCTCAGTACAAGGGGACAGGGTAGGAGTACACTTTGTATTTTATATTTATTTTATATATTATAGCTGATTTTGTACTTCTGGACTTAAAGAGGAGGTGGAAACTGGCCAGGTAGTGGTTCTTTAGCTATGGAGAGCCAACATTTTTTGGTAATAAAGCATTGCCTGTCTCAAGGGCTTGCACAGAGCTTGACCTGAGAGCAGCTGCACATAAAGTTTGCTCTGTCAGAAGAACCTGTTCATAATGATGTGCCCCAGACAATTGCACATAATATAGAATCATAGAATGGGAAGGTTGGAAGGGACCTCAAAGCTCAGCCAGTTCCAACCCCCTGCCANAGTGGTTCCAAGTTGCACCAGGGGAAGTTCAGGCTGAATCTTAGGAAATATTTCTTCACTGAAAGAGTTCTAAAACATTGGAATGATCTGCCCAGGGCAGTGCTGGGGTCACTATCCATGGAGGGATTTAAACTGCAGGTGGTCCTAGTGCTTAGAGACATGGTTTGGTGGAGAGCTTGCAGTGCTGGGTTGAAGGCTGGACTCTCACAGGTTTCTTCCAACCAAAGATATTCTGTGATTTGGGGAAAAATTTAAAGTGTGAAGCTTCCAAAGCACTCAGGACTTGGAGAGATGGAGATACAAGAAAGCTGGGGACTTTTTAGGCTGTCTAGGACTAGGGGAAAGGAATGGAACAAAGCTAGAAATGGGTAGATTCAGACTGGATGTTAGGAAGAAGTTCTTCAGCATGAGGGTGGTGAGAGCCTGGCAGGGGTTGCCCAGGGAGGGGGTGGAAGCCTCATCCCTGGAGGTGTTTAAGGCCAGGCTGGATGAGGCTGTGGCCAGCCTGCTCTAGTGTGAGGTGTCCCTGCCCATGGCAGGGGAGTTGGAACTGGCTGATCCTTGTGGTCCCTTCCAACCCTGCCTGACTCTATGATTCTATTTCAGTGAAGGAAGTCTGGTAACTGAACTGGGGGAGCAGCTTCTGACTTCTTATTCCCATAGCAGTGTTGTGTCCTGGTGGTAAAACCACTCTCCATGTTGTTGGGCTAAGTGAGTGCCTTGAGGGCCACTGAGAATTGGGTTCTTACATCCTCATTGGCATTGTTGGTCTGCAGCAGGGCCAAAGTTTGCTCTTCTCCTATCTGTTCACCCCTACTAAAAGCAAAACCCCTCATTGCTCATGCTATTAATGGAAGAGGAGAAGGCAACCTGAACTCCATTTGTGGTTTCCCAGACTGTGGGCTTGGTCATCAAGCCCTCAGAGCACACAGCAGTGCTTTCCCCAGTCATAGGCCATGAATTTCCTTCCAAACCCATAGTACAGAGGTATTCCTGAGTTTCCTTGCCACCAGGCAAACTCCCCTGAGCTAGCAGAGGAGAGTGGTGGCTTTTAAAACTTGTAAGCCAAGGATTCACACAGGCTTCTGGTCTGCCTCCAAGGGAGCTGACAGAAGCAAGCCTGTGGTGCATGCAGCTATTTAGTCTGCAGCTAAAAATACACTCAAAATTAAAATGGGCAACCAAAGTATGGCATGTGAGGATCTGTGGGGTTATCACTGGCCTGAGGAGAAAGCAGAAGGGGGAGCCAAGAGTATTTACAAATAGGTCTGCCAAGTGTAAATGAGGACTGGGTTGCTCCTAGATGTGAAATGGAACCAGATGTGTCAGGCTGAGAGAGGAAACCTTACACTTAGAAAAATGTCTAGGGTTTTCATACAAAAAAACCCCCCAAACAACCCAAAGACAGGGTTTGGAGCTATTTGCTGCTTAATTAGTTTTCAGATCCAACTTGTATTTGAGAAGCCAACCAAGAGACATTAAGAGTGGGTAAGGAAGATGTAATATTTTACTCCCTACCACTGAGAAGTAATACACTGATTACTGTCTGGTGCTGCAAAGCCAGGCTGCAATGGCATCCTCTTTGCTGCTGCCCCCAAGCCCCTAAAGAAGAGCTGAAGAGTTTTAATTAGTGAGTGTAGGAAGTTCTGCTTCCCTTGTCTGAAGGATGAGAGCAATTCGACTGCAAGGCGAATCTAACTCTACCTATGCTCCACGCTGGGGCTGCAGCAGGGTAAATGCCACAGCTAAGCCTGAACATCAGGTAGTAATTGTTAGAGCTTAAAAACATGCCAGAGAGAACATTCCAGGGGAAGAAGGAGGGTGAGAAGGATGGCTCTCCTGTGTCTTTTTATTAAGGCAAATGAACATCAGATCTAACAAAGGCAACCTCCTGAGCAGCAGAAGTGAATCAAACAGCACTTAGTCAATGGAGGAAATTACACACTAGGCTGATTTTTAATCATCCAGCTAGGAAAAGCAAAAAAAAATAAAATAAAATAAGTGAAGCTGTGTTTGTCTGCTGAGCCAAGTGCATGCAAGGCAGAAAAGGCACTGAAAAATAACTGAAAGGAAAATAGCTGTTCTCTAGGATGCTTGCTGTTCCATAAAAGCTGTTTTGACTGTAACTTGCTGCGAGCTGTTCCTGCAAGATGTGAGCACATCAGCCTAGCTTCTCATTTCTATGCAGAAGAAGTAATCACTTGAAATGAAATGTCAGCTCATGAGGCACACAGGAGAAAAATGAAGTAATCTTAAAGAGTTGTTAGAGAGGTGGATGGTCCAACCTTCCAAGCAGAGATGAGCCATTCTTTCATGGTCTTGTCTTAATACCTAGAGAACAGGTCTTATGAAGAGTGGCTGAGGGAACTGGGGGTGTCTGGAGAAGAGGAGGCTGAGGGGAGGCCTCATTGCTTCTCTACAGCTCCCTGAAAGGAGGTCGCAGTGAGATGGGGGTTGGCCTCTTCTGCCTAGGATCTGTTGATAGGAGGAGAGGAAATGGCCTGAAATTGTGCCTGGGGAGGGTTAGGTTGGAGATTAGGAACATTTTCTTTGCTGCAAGAGTGGACAGGGCTTGGCACAGGCTGCCCAGGGCGGTGGTGGAGTGTCCATCCCTGGAGGTGTTCGAGAAACTGTGGCCGTGGCACTCTGGGATGGTTTAGTGGCCATGGTGGTGTTGGGTTGCTGGTTGGACTCACTGATCTTAGAAGTCTTTTCCAACAGGAACAATTGATTCTGTGATCCTATCTTGTTCTCTCACCATTTCTTGTCTGTTGTGGGTTTTGTTTGTTTGTTTTTTTAATGTTGTCTTCTCAGTGCATCCTAACGTGAGCCAGGGTTGCCAAGGAGGGTGTGCCACATGCTCTGACTACAATGGATGCCTGTCATGTAAGCCCAGGCTCTTTTTTGTTCTGGAGAGGATTGGCATGAAACAGATTGGAGTTTGTCTGTCCTCTTGTCCCAGTGGGTACTACGGGACGCGGTACCCCGACATTAACAAGTGTGCAAGTAAGTGCTGGGGCAAGGGGGACTGGCTTGGTTTGTCCTCTGTTGAGTGCTGTGTCTCCTCATGGCTTGCTTTGTCCTCTCTTGGCTGCTGTGTCTCCTTATGGCTTGCTTTGTCCTCTCTTGGCTGCTGTGTCTCCTTATGGCTTGCTTTGTCTTCTCTTGGTTGCTGTGTCTCCTTATGGCTTGCTTTGTCCTCTCTTGGGTGCTGAGAGAGGCTTGGTTTGTCCTCTCTTGGCTGCTGTGTCTCCTTATGGCTTGCTTTGTCCTCTCTTGGCTGCTGTAACTCCTTATGGCTTGGTTTGTGTTCCCTTGAGTGCTGTGTCTCCTTATGGTTTGCTTTGTCCTCTCTTGGCTGCTGTGTCTCCTTAGGAGTCCAGGCAACAGAGAAACAGCTGGACAGGCTTCAACTGTTCAGTTCTATTCTAGTAGTATAGTAAGTATTAACCTGAGCAAGAAGTTAAGGTGGAAGATCACAAACCAGCCTAAAGTTCAGGGATCCCATCTCTGTATGGAAAACCTGCCTGGGATCCAGCGGATTAGTTCCTCCTCTATGCTCCCACACAAAAAGGAACTCACAGGATCACAGGATGTAAGGAGCTGGAAGAGACCCAAGGTGATCAATTCCAACCCCCATGCCAGAGCAGGACCAGACAATCTAGCTCAGGGCACACAGGAACACATCCACACAGGCCTGGAAAGGCTCCAGAGAAGGAGACTCCACAACCTCTCTGGGCAGCCTGTGCCAGGGCTCTGGGACCCTAACAGTAAAGAAGTTCCCCCTTGTGTTGAGCTGGAACCTTCTGTGCTGCAGCTTCCATCCATTGCTCCTTGTCCTATCCTAGGGATCAGTAAGCAGAGTCTGTCCCCCCCCCCCTTCAGTACTCCCAGTCAAAGGGGGTTTATAAATTTATAAACATTTATAAATGCTTCTAAATACCCCAGTATTTATAAACATTTATTAGATCCCCTCTCAGTCTTCTCTTCTCCAGACTAAGCAGCCCCAGGTCCCTCAGCCTCTCCTCATCAGGCAGTGCTCCAGTCCCCTCACCATCCTCATAGCCCTCCCTTGGATTCTCTCCAGCAGATCCCTGTCCCTCTTAAATTAGGTGTTTAAAAGGTATTTAAAAGGAGGCTGGATGAGGCTCTTAGTGCCAGGGTTTAGATAATTAGAATAGGTGAAAAGTTGGACTTGATGATCACAAAGGTCTTTTTCAACCTGGTTAATTCTGTGATTCCTCCTGCCCCCCAGCCCTCAGGTATTTATAAACATTTATTAGATCCCCTCTCAGTCTTCTCTTCTCCAGACTAAGCAGCCCCAGGTCCCTCAGCCTCTCCTCTTAAGGCAGTGCTCCAGTCCCCTCATCATCCTGGTGGGCAACAGGCACTGTCCTCCAGCTGCAGGAGGGACCAGTGGCAGCTTGGAAGAGTGAGAGCTAAGGGATGCTGAATCTCAGTGGCTGGAGCCACTGCCTGCACCCACCTGGTCCCTGTGACCAGGAGAGAAGGTGGCAGGCTGCAATCTCTGAATCACAGAATCATAGAATCATAGAATGTCAGGGGCTGGAAGGGACTTCAAACTGGTCCAACTCTTGGAAGATGTGGTTTGGCCTGGTCTCCTTACAGCTTGCCTCACACTCAGTATAGTCTTCTCAATGCTTGTAGCTGATGCCCAGCTTTCTCCAGCTGCACAGGTTTCAGCTGGCCAGCTTTCATCCCAGTCTGGGAGAAGGTATTGAACCCTGTGACCTCCAGGCTGGGAGACAGAAAATCATAGAATCATAGAATGGGAAGGTTGGAAGGAACCTCAAAGCTCATCTACTTCCAACCCCTTGCCATAGGCAGGGACACCTCCCACTAGCACAGGTCACTCAAGGCCTCCTCCAACCTGGCCTTGAACACCTCCAGGGAGG
>WBNM01040838.1:0-22126 GCA_013399055.1 Ramphastos sulfuratus
CTTGCTGATGATGCACTCAATCCTGCTGTCTGTCATTGAACATTAAACAGCACAGATCCCAGTACAGATCCCAGAGGGATACCACTTGTCACTGCTCTCCATCTGGACTTGGAGCCATTGAGCACCACCCTCTGGATGTGACCATTCAGCCGATTGCTTATCCACTGAAAAGTCCACCCATCAAACCCACATCTCTCCAATCTGATGATTAGAATGTTGTGAGGGACTGTGTCAAAGGCCTTGCAGAAGTCCAGATAGATCACATCCATAGGGTGTCCCTTATTTATTGACATAGTCAGTTTATCATAGAAAGCCACTAGGTTAGTCAGGCAGGATTTGGCCCTAGTAAAGCCATGCTGGCTGCCTTGAATCACCTCCCTGTCCTCCATGTGCCTTAGCATGTCATCTAGGAGGATCTGTTCCATGATCTTCCCGGGCATGGAGGTAAGCCTGACAGGATGGTAGTTCCCAGGCCCTCCTTTCTACCCTTTTAAAATGCAGAGACTTACAGCAGAGTTAAGTCTACCTTCATGTGTTCTTGCTGTGGAGTAGCCATTTTAAATACACATGATAGCTAGGCATGTTGTCAGCCATTTAGGAGAAGAGTTTGTCATCCTTTTCCTTCTGAAACTGGAAGGATTGCAAGTGATGGTATCAAATGCAAACAAAAGAGGTAACTCAGATGCAAGGAGAGGTAAATCACAGGATCACAGGATGTCAGGGGTTGGAAGGGACCCAAAGAGATCATCTAGTCCAACCCCCCTGCCAGAGCAGGACCATAATCTAGCTCAGGTCACAGAGGAACACATCCAGACAGGTCTTGAAAGTCTCCAGAGAAGGAGACACCACAACCTCTCTGGGGAGNGGTTCCTCTGTGCCCATCTCTCCAGTCTGTCCAGGTCTCATCACTCTTTGAACTCTATCTTGTAACCAGTTCCTAATCCACCTCACTATCTGCTCTTCCATCCCACACTTCCTGAGCTTGCTCACTAGGATGTCATGGGAGACGGTGTCAAAGGACTTGCCAAGGTCAAGGTAAACTATATCCATTGGTCTCCTTGAATATACCCATTCAGTTATGCCATTATAGAATACTATGAGGTTAGTGAAGCATGATTTCCCCTTGGTAAATCCATGCTGACTACTCCCGATAACCTTCTTCCCTTCCAAGTGCCTTGAGATGCCCTCCAGAAGGAGCTACTCCATCATTTTTCCAGGGATGGAGGTGAGGCTGACTGGTTGACAGTTCCCTGGAACCTCTTTCTTGCCCTTTTTGAAGACTGGGGTGACATTAGCTCTCCTCCAGTCTCTCCTGTCTGCCATGATTTGGCAAAAATGCTAATTTCCAGTTTGGCAATTAGAAAGCTTAACTGTGAATATGCCGTGGAGTCTTCCATACATAAAAGCCCAGATTTAGGCTACTGGTTTGCTACCCTTTTAAGGAGTATGTGCTGTGCCAGCCTCGCCACCTCAGAAATGGCCTCAGCATGACCAGAACGGTGTGTGGCTGGCCTCATCTAAATGTGACAAGTGTCTGGGGAATATCAGTGGTTTTAACCAAAGAAGACATTACTTTTCAGTGTCAGTGCCTCTATGCCCATAGGCAGGCAAGGACCCTGACAGAGGTCTTTTAGGAGAGAAACAAAGGAGTTATGTGGTCAGTACAGACATGGTGGCATTTCGAAAGGTTGAATGGCTTAAATTCCAATGGATGAGGCAAATTCCAGATCACAAAAGTTTTGCAGAATTACTTTTTTATATCTTTATGTGCACTGAGTATGCTGTGAACTTAAATCAAAACTTGGCCTAGCACTTATCTGCAAAAAATACAAGAACATAAGATTTTACAGGTGAAGGTAACACCATCCAGCTCATGGTCTGGTCCTGCAGGGGTCAGGACATAATGCCCAGGGAAAGGATTAAACAAATGAGCCAACATACAGTGGTTCTTTCCTGCTAACTTTATCAGGCTTGGGGTTTCTTGTTTGTGGCACAATGCTTTATGCATCTTCATTGTCCTGCCTGGTTTTGGTCAAACAGGTGATCAAATACATAAACAGCTTCTGGAAATAGCAAAGTTAGGGCACTAACTGCCCCATGGGTAGTGCTGGTAAAGGTGCGAGCTGATAAATCCTCATATACTTAAATGTTGCTCAAAATCTGACCTTAAACCACTTTGAAAGTGTGACTTCATTTCCCACATAATGTAAATGCTTTTAAAATGTTTACATCTTCTTTTTAATGTTGTTTGTACCACTGATGTTTAATTGTGCATTGCAGAAATCATTATTGTGATCTTTCACTTTTACAGCATAAAAGGGTGTGGCACATTCCAAATCTCTCTGTCGTTTATACTTTGATTTTAAACTGATTATGCTTTTCCTGAGAATACAATAAAATTGGGAAGTTAAAGCTACAGGGACACAGTGGTATTACTATGGAGTAACACAAGTGTCACAGACGGGAGTGGAGAGAGGTGTTCTTTAACAGTGGATAGATATTCACAAAATGCAGTGCAGTTATTCTCTAGTGATTTGTAGTTCTCAAATAGCCACAGGGGAATTGCTGATTACACAGTACTTGTGTATCACCTTGTGCTGGTTTGAGCTAATTGGAATATTTTAATAGAGAAAATTATATTACAGGCTGTGAAAGGAAAACAATGGTGATGTCTACTTCACTCATAGGCTTGCTGACAACAGATAAAACTAAGAACATAAACATAGATAAGACAGTCGGGCTTGGGGCACGCTCTGGGACAGTGTCTGGGGCTATCCTGCAACTTCTGGCTTCTTCTCTCCGACAAATTAATTCACTAACCACTTTTTCTTCTAACTCCTCCTCTGGCCGATCCTCAAAACCTTGGGGTAAGGTATAGGGGTGGGGAGAAGGTGGAAGGGTGGTTGGGAGCCCCTCCTGGGGTCTCTGATTTCTGGGAGGGGTGTTGTGTTTCTGTATTACCTTTACCTTGTATATTTCTGTAAATATTCTTCTATATAGTGTATATATCTGCTTGTATATTGTGCTAAGCTGTAAATAGAGCTTCATTCCATAACTTCCAGCCAGCTGAGTTCTAGTCTGGGTCATTTTACAAAGTGTGCGGGGGTGGGGAACTCCCAAACCTACATCATTTTTGTACCACCGCAATTGATTTTGGGGTTATCGACCATAACCTAATTAGTGAATGTGAAGTTTCTTTGGATCTTGGTAAGGAGCATAGTTATAGTTTAAGTTACAATTTAAACAGTTATAGTAACAACTTCAAACCATAAATTTCAGCTTCCATTCTTCTGGCTTGACACAATTGTGTACAAAGTGTTGCAATTTAAAAGAAGTCAAGGCTTATTCTAAAATGTACTAATGAGACTGGTGTGTATTAAATGAAAGAGGTACTTTGTCCCTCTGATTAAAGCTGGTAAGTCTTCAGCTGGAAAAGGAGGTAAAGAATGGGCTCCAATTTTGCATTTCCAGAAATTCAGAGGGAGTTTGGAAGAGACTGACAGAAACAATCAGGAAATATAATTTGTGGAAGAGGAAATGCAGGAACTTGTGGAAAAGAAAATGCGTGAAGTCCAGAAAAGGTTAAGATTGTGAGGAGAAGAGGTAAGTCATTAAGAATGTAAAGCAGAAAAAGCTTATGAATGTTGAATTGCTTCCCTGGGCTAACAGAGAATGTAGGAAAACTGGATTCATTTTCTACAAAGACTTTGCTAGACATTAGCAAAAATCTTCCTACCTATTCAGGTAGTGAGCCATGCTGAAGCTGAGAAATGTCATTCATTGGTAATAAATAGCATTAGTTAGACCAGCACTTGTCTACATACAGTGCTCAATCCTACCTCCATATTGAGAGGGAAGAGAGGTCCACTGAGATCCTTTCTAGCCCTTCAGTTGTTTGACTTAAAGAACAAAAGCTTCTCTTCACCTACCTTCGATGAGAAGCATAATTTCCAGTAATATGCCCAGAGCCATCACATCCAGGGGTGGGACACCTAAAATGATAATGGAAGAGATACAAAGCAATGTCACTGAGGAAAGATATAACTGCCCATTAAAAAAACCCCAACAAAACACACAAAAAAAAAACCAAACCCCAAAACAACCAAAAAAACCACCACCTCATTGTCTCAGTCCTTGTTTTCACAGGTGCCAGCTCTGGGGACCTCTACCTAATGCTAAACCTGAGTTTAATTCCACACTGTGGACAAACATACTTTTTTTCATTCATAAAATGTTTTTCTTTGCTACTCCTCACCTGCCCTCTCAAACACTTTCTGGATATCCCTAGTATCAGCAGATTAGTGCAGTCTTCCAGCAGCAGCCTGACATCCCCACACCACCAGGAATGGATAGGATTGACAGCAAATGGAATATCCCCATGGTGTATGTTTAAGTAATGGCTAACATTACAGTGAGATGTTTTGAGGTCGCACCATGGAGAGACCCTTCCACCTCTCCATGAAGCCAAAGAAATGCCTAAGGAAAAAGGAAAAGAGGAAGTAATGCTGGCCTCTTCTGGAGAAATGTCAACCCACCCCAAACACTCCCAAACAGCAGGCTACAGCACCAGACTGAAGTCACTGATAGAGCCATCGCTAGAATTTCTAATAGCGGAACGCCATTAGAGTCATCAAAGAAAAAGGATGATATTTTCTACATAGCAAAGACTATTGCAACCATCATGGAATACACTAAATTATACTGCAAAATAAAATCATGAGCTGATATTTGAGCCGCTACATAAAAATCACAGGACAAAGGAAGAATTAGTTTATATCAATTTTACTGAAGAGATGCATGCTAGATGAATTCCAAAAAGTCGCTTTTTTTGAGCCTCAGGTTTGAGTTTTAGCCATGCTTTAAAGCTTCACTTGAAGAAAGCATTCAGATTCAAAAAGCCACGCGCATAAATTCAGATGTTGCATTCTGAATCATTGGATTTCCATAATACTGAGTTCTTTCACTGTTTGAATTCAGAGTTCATGCAGACTTTGGCTTTCACCCTTAGTGTGCTTTCCTCAAAGTTGGTTCATAGTGCTAAACTTTTGGTTCACAAAGGTTTCTGCAGTGCCTTTAAAGTTTCTTAAAATCGTGAATTAAGCAACCCAGAATTCAATCCAGTGGGGCTGTCAGGTTCCATTAAGCTGAATTTTAGCTCTTAAAAGCTAGGAAGCATTTACCTACTGAGTTGCTGAGCAGGGTCAAACTTCAAACATGATTCATGCATCCTTTAAAGAGATAACCTAAACAGAACTTGTTAAATGGAGTTCTCATATGGTTCTCCTCTGGACCAGTTCAGTTATTTGCTAGGAAACATTAAAACCTTCTAACATGGTAGCAGTTCCAGGATGTAAGCTGGTAAAACCTCTGGGGTTCACTACATCACTGAAGTTTCTCAGCAAACATTGTATGCTTTGGACAAGAAGTCTAAACAACATACTTAAAACCAACTCTCCTTTTCTCTTGCTTTATGTCTTTGCACAGGACCATGTACAAGACCATGACCATGACTAGAAGGTGTAAGTATTACTGTGACTCCAAAAATCTTAAAGACTGATATATATGCTGACATTATACATCAGCCCTTTCACTTATGCTCAGACAAACTCCTGTTTGTTTTTTTTTCTTCCAGTTTCTTCTGACACAAATTAGGTAAAAACATGGCCCTTGGTGAGGAAGTCATAGCTCAGTCTGCATGGACATTGTTTCTTTTTCATGGTTGCACAAACTTCTTTAAGTTAAACAATAAATGGTTAAGACATCTTATATAAAGGGTCTTAAGTTTTTAAAAAATTGCATCTAAGCATTTATATGTTTTTAATTTTTTTTTTTTTTTTTGGTAATTATTTTCAGATCTGCAGAGACAATCTCTTGCTTCATGTGGTTTTTTCATTCTAGGCTTCTTCAGTGATCTAAAAGCCCATTACCTGCTTCCATAAAGACCAACTGTACCATTGAAGCCTGACTGAAGCCTCTAAAGAAGTTACATCAGAGGCTTTGGGAGTAAGAATTTGTCAAAGGAATTGCCTAAACTTTGGCTCTAAATCTCTGTGGCATTTAAATGAATAAAGGAGAGGGAGCCATGAGACTATCCTTCTGCAGTCTGTCTGACATGCTACAAGGACTTTCTTTCTGAGAACCATGCTATTTGAAGCCACCATTTTTCTCTACAAACTTTTCAGTCCTTTTGAGAAGCAGCTATTATTGAAACCAAACAATTTTTCCTACCTTTCCCAAGACTTTTGCTATAGGCAGGCATGATTAATAGTGTCTAAACAAACAGGACTTATAAGAAGCACCAGTATATAAAATCAATCAGGCTTAAAATTGGAAAATTACACCTTAACCATTTGGACAGTCTTGCAGAAGTTAAAAAAAACCCCAAAAAACCCCAGCCTATTTCTGTGTCATTTTAAAATGTTGTAAGCAACTGAAGCTAAAGAAGAAATCATCCTGCTGTACGTTGAACTGAAAATCTTCACAAAGGGTTCTCCACAGATCACATTGGTTTAAACTCATACTTTTGATTAAATCAGAAGAGACTTTTTCTGTAGGCAAGGATTTTAGAAGGACCTTTCAGATTTTGGTTTTGGCACCGTAATTTTCAATTTTTTTTAAAGTATCATAAACTTATATTGACTTAAATGTAACAGATTAAATGATAGTTTAATGCAGCTGATATGAATATTTTAAAACCCTGGAACATTTCTATTTACTACTATTTCTAGTCTTTGAGTAGGGCTTGTAAACCCTGTGAAATATAGAATGCAGATATACAGCAGTCTATTTCAAATAGAAAGTTGTTTCAATATTTATTTGCTATCCTAAGCAAATTAAATATGGAGACAACTACAAATCTGTACTTTCGGAAGCTCTGATTCTACATAGGACATGGAAATACTTTACTACTTTGCTATCAACTATTACCTACACATATTTGACTTAACTGATCATATGTACTTGCAACAATATTAGAAAAATATATGCACACATGCTTATAAGCGGCAAGTGATGTGAAACCCTTTGAAACTGACTATCAGAGAAGTGGAAAAAGAGATATACAGTTTCCTCATCTAATTAAAGTGAACACAATTTGGCAGGATCAGAAGCTTAATTGCAGACTCTTATAACAGTTTATTGCAGCAGAGGAAACAATTTGGTACTGTAAAGAATGTGGCAACAAAAGGAACTCACCCCATAAACAGTGATGTTCAGAACACGTAATGTTTAACCACGAGTTCAGGGCATCCAGTAAAAGAGCTTGTCAGTGAAGGGGATGCAGTTAGCATCACCTCCATGTCCTATTAATTTCACATAACATCCCAGAGAAGCTTTTCTGGGACCACAAGCATAAGCAGAGAACAGAGCAGGCAGCAGAACAGCAACAGCTGTGGCAGCTGGATTCAGTATTGGGCTTAGATTCAATAGCAGGAATGAAAAAATGGTGAGAGTCAAATTGACATAAAAACACTTAAGCCCCACTACCCATTCCTCACCAGGGAAAGGACTGACAGTGTGCAGCAGTCAAAAATTACTTCTGGCAGCTTAAAGGAATGTGAGGTTTGAAATGGGAGGGATTATTCAAATGCCAGTGGTTAAATTCTTGCTGCAAGCTCAGCTCAAGAAAAACTCCAGCTCACATCAACATAGCAGACTGCAAATATGACCATCATTTAAACCTATATTCCTAGGCTTTTATCTAGGTCCAAGAGAAGCTAGGTTAAGTTTACACTGATTTATAGCTCAGCTAGCATGAGACCAAATAGGATGTTACACAAAGGTGCAAAGACACAGCTGAGGTATTCAGTATTGTATAACTTTGCCTGACTTACTTTTAAAATTTATTCTAAGACATAAATTATATGTAAAACATATAGATAAAACAAAGATACATTAATCTGAAATGTAATAAAATAATTTTGATTTTTTTTTTTTTAAAGAGGTTTTACCACAAAATTACATTGGCTATTTGGAACCAGAAGGATTGCACTTCCCTAGTGAAGAGGCAGTCCTCAGTGAAGCTGTTGCAGTGCACACAGCCTGACCACAGCAGTGAGATTTGGGCTCAGGCTCAAGCTCAGGATCCTTCTTTCTCTCTCAGAAATCCTCAGTTGAGATTCAACAACACATTGAATTCTGTTTGCATCTCAAATAATTCTCGTCGTTAAGGTTTTCACCAGTTTGTATGTATAAATCCAAATGAAAATCTTGGATCTAGATTCACAACAGCCCACATTCAGCACACCAGGCAAACAAAAGCTGGGACACTGTAACACATGGTCCTACTTTTCTCTGAGGGGGATAATGTTTAACTTAATAATTGGAGACAGTTTTATCAACTGTAGTCAATATATCCTCTTCTCTTCATCTCTTGTTCCTTTAAGCACTCTTGGCCCCTGCCATGCCCTACACCACACCCTCTCCCTCTGCACACTTTAGCCTACTGCTCACTACAGCCTGGCTTTCATGAGGGAAAGGGCGCATTACAAAGTCAGGCTGTAGTTTTTGCAGGAATTTCCTGGTTTGCATGTTACCTCTCTAAATGTTTAGGGTTTTTCTTTTGTTTTGTTTTTGCTATCTCTGCTGGGATATTAATGATAGCACTCAATGGACTCTCTAGAAATAACAACAGTCACTAATAAAAGCAAAGAGCATTGTCAGCTGTGGCAAACTGCTTCAGTGTTTTAGTTGTGTGCTGAAGAAATCTGCTCCAATGGAACTGAAGTGAGTCATTAATTTGTCTCACAGTGGCCATGCCAAAGGCCATCGGGTAGTAATCCTACCAAACTATACTGGGGTTCAATTGCAATGGGTTGGTACAAAATACCTTTTGAGATCTGTTTCCTGTAAGATGGCATCAGCACTAAAAACTTTTACTGTTCAATTTACATCACTTACTACCTGCTATGTTGTGGATCCAATCTTCCTTTGAGCATGTAAATGAATACACACATAAATAATAGAGTTCACCAGACAGCACATATATCCTGTAAATTATTAATTAAATATTTAAAGCAGATGCAGTTAGCAACCCCAAAGAAAAATCATACCGAATTAATTGGGGGAGTAAACCACTAAGCAGTACAAAAATGCAGAATGGTTCCTCAGAATATTCCACACTGCAAAAGAATTGGGATTTAATAGAAAATTGTATCTTTCCCATAGTTTTATTTGGACCATGTTGTCAATCTGTATAGTAGAGGTGTGATTTTCTGCTGAAGGTTCAGAGAGGCTAGAGAAGTATAATTGTTTCCTGTGGGGTTTTTTTTCATAGTAGAATGTAGAATTTTTTTATTGTCTAGTAGATTCTGTGTATCTGAGATTCTGTTTTATTTGTCTGAATCACCATGAACGGAATTCATAGGTTGGAAGACAGACAAAATAATACTATGCATTTCTATCTTTCACCCAAAGATCTGAAAGTATTTTACAAACATTAATGGATAAAAATCTTACAATGCCACTTTGAAAAGGGGAGAATTTGGCAGAGCAAAATTGGAACATTGAAAGGCTAAACGATTTTACACAAAAGAAGAAAACGGACAAGAAGTAGCGATTCTTATTCATGGCTCTGTTTGCAGCCACAAAGTCAAATCTCTTCTGAAACTGTATGCAGATTAATTTTAAAAACAGTATTGTGGATTTTTTTTTTTAAAGTCAGATAGCCCAGAAGCATAAAGTTACAAAAGTAAACCTGTAAAGATACTACATTTGCAGTTCCCAGAACTTAGTATGTGAGGAAGGACAAAAAAACCCAACCAAACCCCAAAACAAAACAAAACAACCAGGGAGGGAATGGGCAACAAAGGAAAAGGACAAGAAGCAGCTCTGTCAAATTAAGAAACTGAGTTTTCTGTAAGGAATGTGAAATTTAATGTATGTCCATGCCTCTATCAGTTTGCGTGTTTGTAAAAAAACCAGCAGGTTTGCAGCCTTGATAAAAAAGTTCCCTTTTGAGTGATTTAAGAGGCCAAAAGAGAGAGAACAAATTTTCCTCCAGTTTCTTCCTATGCCACTCACCACTGACCTGCTGGGAGCACTCCAAGGAGAAGAGACAGACCATAAAGAGAGCTGTGTGGTCCTCAGCAGAGACCTTTTGGATGCAGGTGTGTCAGTAATGGTCAGGGTTCTGCTTATTGTTAAGAAATACAATAATCTTCCTATTTAGCAGGAACTGGACAGAAACTAGGAACTCATTTTGCCTTTACTTTTCTGAGCAGTCAGAGCAAAGCCTCCCAGCCATTGTTCTAACCATCTCTGCGAAATCAGTCTGGATGTGTAAGTCTCTAAATCTTATTTTCCGTCTCGGGTATTTTGGTCCTGCTTTAATTAAGTATATGAAATGGGAAGGCTGCTGATCCTTTTCCTCATGAAGACACACGAGAAAAGCGTTGTTTGTTCTAATTCCATCAGGAACAGAGATGCTTTTCCACTTCTGCCCTGTTGTCTTTTATTATCCATTTTCCTACCATAGCATTTGGCTTCTGAATTCCTGAAGTGTGGATATCTTCTTTTGATGTCTAGACAAAACTCCTTTACGTATACAACCTATCTGTGAGTTAGCAATGACAAAACTCTTTTGTTAGGACAGTTTTACTTCCTCTTAATTTCTCTCGCTGAAGCCACACAGATAATGTTTACTCTTTATGCTACTCCATTTTCCTTCCTGATGCCCCTTTCTCCCTATTTCCAATCTGTTATCCTTTTCCTACAGTGGAGCAAGAACCTTCACTTGCTTTTGCCTCATGGTTTGCTTTCCATTCATACTCCTCTTCAGCACTTCTCTTCCACATTCTGCACCTTTCTTTCCCAGATCCTTTCCCTTCCAAATAGTTTCTTTTTGTCACTTTTAAATCTTCTCACCCTCCCTTTTGTTTTCTTTTTCTCTGTCCCCTTCGGCTGATGTCTTCACTCTGTTTCTCCCTCATCCTTTCCTCCTTTCATGGTCTCTAACAAGTTTGAAGTTGACAGTTCTTTCTTCTTTCATCCTCTTTATTGTCTCTATACATTAAGTCTTCTTTCATCACCCTTTTCTCACAGATGATTTTATCTTCCCTGTAGTCTGCTTTGCTTGTGGTCCTCTCACATTGCTGAGATGACTGGGTACACATTGAATCCTTGTGTCAGTGGAGAAAACACTGTGTGTTGGGAAACCACATAGAATTTCTTGGTTGTGAATATACAATGAGTCATTTTAACTATCATGCACTCTTTCATTTTCACTGAAGTTCTTGTAAGCTTTATCACTGGCTTCAAAAGGCACAGAACCAGGGTAGCACTGGGCACTTCTAAACACTGCATTCAGAGCTCATTTGAAGCTCATTTTAACTGGTTCAAGAAGGAACATAAACTCTGTGGGACAGGCATGTAGATAATGAGTATTTCAGTGGATCTTCAGTCTATGGTATCATGTTCAAGGCCAAACCTGTGTTCTAGTCCTCACAAATATACTTACAAAAGCATGTGAATTCAGACCTCATGAATATCAAAGGTTCATAAAAATGCATTGTAAGCAAAAAAAAACCCGTTAAATTTAGATTCCTATGTTAATTATTTCCCTGTATGCAGCCTAACTAGGAGTATTTAATCACGCAAGTTTAGTTTTAGCAAAAGTGCTAAATATTGCTTTTTTCATATGTAAAATATTGCTAACATTTCTTACATAGCAGAATGCTACTGACACAACAGTCCTCAGTGGAAATGACAGCAAAATTTAAAATGCCAAATCACAGCGGATCGAAAAGAAAATGATTTGAGGAAATAGGAAGGGCCAGCAAAAAAAAACCCAAAAAATAAACAAAACCCTTTTTGTGGTGGAATGGGAAAATAAGTGAATTGAGAAAAACCTTCTCTTAGCTTGTTAGTTGCTTTTTGGCATTGGATCCGGTGCAGCTCCAGCCAGAATGAGCAGGAGATCAGGGGATCCAGGCAAGGATCAGTCCTAGTGGGGCACTACTGAGCCATCTCAGAAGGCACTGTGAGAAGTGGGAGTTGGACACTGGAAGGAAGTGCAGAATGGAAGGATTTGTTGTCACCACTTTCACTGTGCAGTCTTTCTATCCGTGAAGGAAAGATGCCGGGCCAATGGAGTTGGTCCAAGCATGAGACTAAAATAATTTTGGCTCAGAGGCCTTGTGGAGTCTCTTCTATCTCTGCTGAGAGACTGTTCTGTCCCTGTCTTTTCCTCTAGAAATCCCTAGCAATTGAATCCCCTAAACTGGGGATGTATGACAGCATACTCTTCTCCTTAGCTGCTGGTATTATCTGTATTGCATTCCTGCATTTTTTTTTTTTTAACTGTGTGTGGGTGAGAAAGAACATGATATGTTTTTTAATTACACTGAAATCCATTTTCATATGAGCAGGCTAAAATGCATCATGCTGGCATTTAAAATATTGCTGTGCACTCAAATGCACAGATACACACGATGTGTTTAAGTTAATTATATTGCTGTAGGAAAAAAAAAAAAATCTTGTGCCTTCAGTTACCACCTCTGCATGCTGCCTGTTCTGCTAGCAGTCAGGGCTTCCCAGCTTCCCAGAAGCAAGTGCCATGATGTGCTGCCCGCTGTTCTCACATCTCACACCAGCATCTACTGCCTAACATGCCAGCTGCCAAAGGCATGGTGTGTGCCTAATGTGAAAGAGCTTCTGTGCACTACCCAGGGGGTGCTCCGTTCACAGAAGCTGCCAGGGGGAAGCTGTGAATCAGCTCTCTCCCTGGGCACCTTGCCCACACTTTCTCTTCTGCCAGCATCGCCTGCCTTGGAGGCAGCACCAGCCAGCTGCAGATCCCCTTCCTGCAGCAGAAAGCTCTTCCTAGCACCAGGGATGAATCAGTTCCAGCATATGCAAATTCAAATGTTCATTCCAAACACCTCAGCCTTTGAGAAAAGCTTCATTTTTACAGTGTAGGAATAACTTTAAATGATTGAGGAACAGAGAAAAATGCAGAAGACAGACTTAAGAGAACATACCTTAAAACTACAAGCAAAGCCACATGAGTCTCCTAATAAAATCACAGAATCATAGAATTGATTCAGTTAGAAAAGACCTCTAGGATCATGGAATCCAACCATCAACCAAACACCACCATGGCCACCAAATCATGTCCTGAAATGCCACATCTACACCATTTCTTATGGTGGTGATTCAGGCAAATCATGTCCTGAAATGCCACATCTACACCATTTCTTTTAACATCTTCAAGAGTGGTGACTCTGCCACCTCCCTGGGCAGCCTGTTCCAATGCCTGACTAGTCTTCCAGTAAAGAAATTTTTCCTAATATCCAACCTAAACCTCCCCTGTCACAATTTGAGGCCGTTTCGTCTTGTCCTGTCACTTGATACTAGGGAGAAGAGACTGATCTCCACCTCACCTTCTTTTAGGTAGTTGTAGGAAACTATGAGGTTTCTCCTCAGACTCCTCTTCTCCAAGACTAAACAACCCCAGTTTTCTTGCAAGTCACGTTCTCTAGCCCTTCACCAGCTTTGTATCCCTTCTCTGGACACCACTGCAAGTCTGTGCTTGAAAATAACCAACCCACATGGGCTTTTTTTCAGTAATTTTAGAAGAATGTCCTATTTCTGGTTGGTCTATTAATACGAGAACCACAAAGCCTCCCAGGAATATCTGCTACTCAGCCACCGCACAGCAAGATTCATCCACTCAGGATTTGCAGAACAACCAGTGACATGATTTTCTTTTCCTCCCTGCATGTGGAAATAGGTCCAAGAGAAGCACTTGAAGACAATAGCATAGGTACAGCATTTCAGTATTCATCACCTTAAAAGGTGTCTTCAAAAGCTCATGCAACTGGCTTAAATTTTCTGTTTATAATGTAAATGGAAGTCTTAGTACAAAATAAGAGTACAGTTAGATAATGGTTGGTCTGGATGATCTCAAAGGTCTTTTCCAACCAAAATGATTCTCTGATTCTATGAAAATTGATTTAAAATTAGGTCAAATCCTGACTACTTTGAAAATGCACTCTTTTTCCCTGATATGAGGTCTACATTACGGTCAGTAGCCTGCTAGTTGCCTTGGACACCACAAAACTATCAACAGTATAATTTTTGCATTGTTGTCTCTATGTTGCTGTTTCTCTCATGCTTGACCTTGAATCCATTACTCCCCACAAATTTCCCGGAGTTTCGGTAGGACTTCAAAATCTGTAAATCTGGAATACTCAAACCAGTTAACACCTCCCCAGGAAACACTTACAAAAGCTATCAAGTTAGGATTGTTAAAGGAAGGGGAAACAAATTAAGTGGCCTTAATCTCTTGGGAAGAGACCTTAGAGCAGCCTTCCAGTACCTGAAGGGGACATACAGGAGAGCTGGAGAGGGACTGTTTGCAAAGACATGGAGTACTAGGACAAGAGGCAATGTTTTTAAACAACTAGAGCAGGGTAGACTCAGATTGGATATTAGAAAGAAGTGCTTTACTATGAGGGTGGTAGAGAAATGGAACAAGTTGCCCAGGGAGGGGCTGGAGGCCCCATCCCTGGAGACATTCAGGATCATTCTGTCTGGGGCTCTAAGCAACCTGACCTATTTGCAGATGTCCCTGCATATTGTTGGGGGTTGGACTAGATGACCTTTAGAGATTCCTCCCAACTCAGTGCATTCTATGATTCTATGAAAATAGAATATAAGGGATAAAGAAAATGCTGAGTGAGAAGAATGGAAAGAGTAAGAGCATGAAGAAAGTCTAATTTGTATCTCTTCTTCAAAATACCGTATCTAATATTGATATGAAAGACTAAGTCTACAATATATTTCAAGCCCTAGATGATTAAGAAGCACGAGTCCTGCTTCTAATGAGAGTTCTCAGCCCAGCATTATGGCAAAGTCATAAATGAACAGGATTGTAAACAACTTTCAGTTATCTAGGAAATATATCACAGGCAATACGAAGGCTAAGAGGTTTGCAAAAAAACCCAAAACCCCAAACCAACCAAACAAAAAAACCACCAACAAAACCCCAAACAACCCCAAAGCCATTAGTATAATCCAAATGACAAAAAATATAACGGTCTGGAATTTTTTTCACTATTAACAGTTTGTTTCTCACGCTCTTGTTTCAAAAGAGCAATCACAGCAAAACAAAAGAATGTTCAGTGCACATTGAGAAAGGTAAGATGAGATAAACATAATCATAAAATCATAGAATGGTTTGGGTTGGAAGGTACGTTAAAGATAACCTAGTTCCAAGCACCTATATGGACAGGGACACCTCCCATTAGAACAGGTGGCTCAAGGCCCTGCCCAACCTAGCCTTGAACACTTCCAGGGAGGGGGCATCCACAACTTCTCTGGGCAACCTGTTCCAGTGTCTCACCACTCTCACGGCAAAGAATTTATTCCCAATATTCAGTTTAAATCTACCCTCTTCTAGCTTAAAGCCGTCCCCCCTTGTCCTATCACCACAAACCCTAGTAAAAAGTCCCTTCATGGCTTTCTTGTAGGCCCTCTTAAGGTACCGGAAGGCTCCTGTAAGGTCTTCACTTCTCCAAATAATGCTTTGGTGTAAAAAGTGTTGAGGCGACCCTTTGAATCTTAAGGCTGATTAGTGTGTTTTGTTCCATGTCCAGCACTGTGCCCTGTCACAGCCTTGATAAGTGCTGTTGCAACATGAGGTTCCTGAACTGGATGGACATTTAAACCTGTTTGTACTGTTTGGGTTCCTAGCTGAAAACATGTGCCATCCAATAACAGGGACAGGCTGGATAAAGGGAGCAAACTCTCAAGATTTTTGCTTTCCCAGACAGATAAATCAGAGAGAATACTGTTTTGGAGGTGAAGAGTCAACCGCAGAGAGTAAAATTCTTCAGTTTTCATTTCACGACAACAAGCAGCTTTTTCCCTCTAGGTCTAAAAACATTTGTCAGAAGCCCAAGTGAGGAAATGTGAAAATACTGACTGTGAATTATATCAGACTGGAGAGGCAGTCTGGTCTAGTAAGAAGGCTAATGAACAGCACAGCAAAGGGAAATCAAATTTTGTTACTGATTTTCTGTGTGTCTAATTTTGGAAAACTTCTCAGATTTGCTCTAATTCTTCATGTGACTGACTCGAGATTCGTGTTCCATTGACACTGAGTTTTAAGTATAACCTCACCATTCAGCTGAGCCCTCAGCCCTGCAATGTTAAGCAAGATTTAACTAATACTCAAGAAAAAAAAAATCTAGTTTGAGTCTAGTCATGAACCTGTATGAAAGGAGTACAGGTTAGGCATGACCACAGAGCTATGCCCACCTGTACAAGTGCTCCATCCTACTGCCTTGAGGAAGTCTCAGTGGTAGACAGTGGGTAGACAAGGGCTGGCACACTTGACGCACAAAGCTGAGAGCTGGCATGTTCAGCTCATTCTTATGAAGTGCAAGAAAACCTATTGCTATCTGCAAATACCTAACAGGATGGTGTGGTGAGAGCAAAGCAAAAGTGTTCTCAGTGCTGCACAGCTAAGAACGAGAGGTACTGGGGAAACGGTTCAGTGTGGGAAAGCCCAATTTATTATAAATGAAAAATTACCATCAGGCTGGTAAAACACTAGAATAGACTGTGGGAACTCTTAACCTTAGAGATACTCAAAACTTAGCTGAACAAAGTCCTGGGCAACCTGCTTCAATTACTTGATTTGAGTTTGGACAGAATAACATTTGTGTTCTTATGTGTTCTTATTATTATGTAATACATCTTAAAAGCTGTATCAAAGAATGTACAGCTTGGCCTCCTATAGCAGTACAGATGGATGTATGTAGAGACCTTATTGCTCTCTACAACTACCTGAAAGGAGGTTATAGTGAGGTGGTTGTTGGTCTCTTCTCCCTAGTAACTCACAATAGGACAAGAGGAAATAACCTCAAGTTGTGCCAGGGAAGTTTAAACTGAATATTAGAAAAAATTTCATTACTGAAACAGTGGCCAGGCATTGGAATAGGCTGCCTGGAGAGGTGGTGGAGTAGGCATCCCTGGAGTTGTTCAAAGACTGTGTAAAGATGGCACTTTTGGACATGGTTTAGTAGGCGTGGTGGTATTTGGTTGATGGATGGACTTGATTAACTTAGAGGGCTTTTCAACCTTACTGATTCTATGATTCTATTATTCCCAGCAAGACCAAGCCCTATTGCTGTACTTGATTTCGATGCCTTCTTGATAGTTCAAGTTCAAACATCAGCCAACTCCTTTGTATAGTTGTACATATTCAGAATATTGAGTATTTCTTTGTATCTGTAGATTTTCCTCTCAACAATTGACAATGATGACCTTGAAGTCCAGTTTGCAGAACTAATGCACACTCAGAAATTCTCAGTGAGGTAGATCAAGTGGATCACACCAAATGTCCTGATCAAATAATACTCCCAGTTTCTACTCTGGGCAGCCATCTGCCTCTGCTTCTGATTTTCTTCCTCTCCTGAAAGGATGTTGCAGCTGTCTGAGTAGTAGTGTAAGAAATAACTGAGCTTTTAGTATGGTATTCAATAACCTGAAATTGGTGCCATTTCACCCAAACCTGTCAGATTGTATGAGGCAGTTAGCACATTATGTGAACAAAAGAGACATCCCTTTGGTGAGGGCAGGAAGCTCTGATAAGACCATTAAAACCTTTCCAAGGTAAACTATTCCTTCTTGTGCTGGAATCCAAGACTGTATTGAACAGCACTTAAGCAATAATTCCAGCTTCAGAAGAATGTTCCAGGGTATCATTAAGTCAAGCTCTTGAAAATGAATTGTGCTTTTTATCGTCATGGGATATGCTCTGGTGTCTTTTTTCCCTTTGGCCCTCCTTACTTTCTCCTTAAAGAGAACAAAGGCAGAAAGCCCACACTTTTGGACAATTTCTGCAACTCCCACAAGATTAGATAGTGCAAGCTTGGTTCATACCATAAACATTTCATGAAAGAGCCACTTTAACTTCACTGTCTAATAGCCGCAGGAATCGTTTCCTAAACATCTGCGCAGAGTGCTGGGGAGGTCAGAGGCTATAGAGAGGGATAAATGGCTGTGCAGCACAACGGCACGGTGAGACTGCTCACACAGAACACTTTGCTCACAGTTGGGAATGCAGGCAGAGACAGAAAGTGCTCATGCTCTGTTATCCCTTATGGCTCCAAGCTCTCACGTATGGCAGAATTTGAAAAGCAGCCTTGATTGAGTGAATGGTTGACAACTTTGCCTTGCATGATTTTAAAAAGAAAACAGGTTTCATGGAATTTCTAGGTTGGAAAAGACCTCTAAGATCACTGAGTCCGAACACTAAACCATGTTCTGAAGTTCCATGTCTATACTGGTTTTTTTTAATACCTCCAGGGATAGAGACTCCACCACCTTTTTGGGTAACCTGTTGCAATTTCTAACTCCCTTCTGTACAGAAATTTTTCCTAATATGCAATCAAAACCTCCCCTGGCACAATTTCAGGACATTTCTTCTTGTCTTCTTGCTAGCCATCTGGGAGAAGAGACCAACACAAACCTCACTATACTCTCCTTTCAGGTAGCTATAGAGCTTGAGAAGGTGCCCTCAGTCTTCTCCAGACTAAACAACCCCAGTTCCCTCACTCAATTCTCCAGACCCTTCACAAGCTTAGTTGCCCTTCTCTGGGATGTGCTCCAGCAACAAAATGTCCTTGTAGGGGCCCAAAATTAAGCTCGGTATTTAATGTGTGGTCTCACCAGGGCTGAGTACAGGGGTAGAATCACTTCCCTATTGTCTTTTTGTCTCCTTTTGTTTTTTTATATGAATACACCTTTTCTCCAAAATCACTTGTTGTGTTTGTGTGCTAAATAGCCCTGAACATTATTTACTGTTCCTTACTCTGACTTCTAGTTCACTTGGTTAGCATTGGTACAGATCTCATGCAAACATTGATTAATACTTTCCTCTTTGCAGGCTGGTTTCTATTTTCAGAGTAAAACTTTAAATCTTCTGTTCAAGCTCTGACAAAATATTTGTCAAAAAAAATCTATCCTCAGAAACATTCCTGATAATTGACTGCCCCCTGAGAAGGACTTCAGAGAATAATACATGGGGCAGAAGCATAACTGAGATACACATTCTCTGGTTTGATGAGCTCAGAGGCTGTGATTCTCAGCTGCACATAACTTCAAAACAGAAGAGCGTCTAAGAGATAGGCAGAATTCCACTCTCAGCATCCACTCAGCCATAGGAAAACAACTAATTTGAAGATGAACATAGCATCTGGAATGACATGGATTTCAGGGATGGAACACTTGGCTGATAAGGAATTGGCCTGATGATTGCACTTGAAGAGTAATGGTCAATGGCCTGATGTCTAAATGGAGACAAGGGAAGAATGGTGTTCCTTAGGGGTTAGTACTGGGACCAGTGATGTTTATCATTGTTGTTGCAGACATGGGCAGCAGGATCAAGGCACCTTTCACAAATTTGTTGACAACACCAAGCTGTGTGGTGCAGTTGATATGCTGGAGGAAAGGGATGGCACATAGAGGGACCAGGACAGGCTTGAGAGTTGGGCTAGTGCCAGCCTCATGAAGTTCAACAAAGCCAAGTGCAAGGTCCTATGTCTGGATCAGGGCAATCCTAAGCACAAACACAGGCTGAGTGGAGAATGAATAAAAATCACAGAATTACAGAAGGATTGAGAAGAAGGACTTGGGGATGCTGGTGGATGAGAAGCCCAGCATGAGCTGGCAGTGTACATCTGTAGCCCAGAAAGCCAATCACGTCCTGGGCTGCATCAAAAGAAAAGTGACCAGCAGGTTGAAGGAGGGGATCCTCACTCTTGTGAGACCTCATTTGGAGCACTGTGCCCAGCACTTGAGCCCCTAACACAAGAAGGATACAGAATTGTTGCAGCAAGTCTGGCAGAGGGCTGGAGCACCTCTCCCATAAAAGCAGTCTGGGAGAGGTGGGGTTATTCAGCCTGAAGAAGAGAAGATTCCAAGGAGACCTACAGCACCATTCCATCTGAAAGAGGCCTACAGGAGAGCTGGGGAGGGACATTTTATAAAGGCATGTAGCAAGAGGATGAGGGGTAACAGCTTCAAACTGAAAGAAGTCAGATTTAGATTAGACATTACAATGAATTTCTTCACCATAAGGATAGTGAGGCACTGGAGCAGGTTCCACAGAGAAGTTGTGGAGGCTTTAAGACTGGAAGTATTCAAAGCCAGGTTGGATAGGACCTTGAGCAACCTGGTGTAGTAGTAGGTGTCCCTGCCCATGACAGAAGGGTTAGAACTTTAAGGTTTCCTCCAACCCAAGCCATTCTATGACCTTAGAATGGTCAAATGAAAGACTGAGGAACAGGTTACCCAGCAAGCTACATCTTACACAAAGGTTGCCACTTCCTGATACTCACTGTTATAGAAAGGAAGCAATGTCTTTAGAAACTGTCATTTCCCCCTTTTTTTATGGTGAGGGAAATTTATAAGAAAAAAAAAATACCCTTTGGATAAATACCTTAATTCATTACATTTACTTTACCTTTTAATGGAAAGTATTTTCCATATAAATAAACATAAACAGAGAGAAACAAAAAAGGGTTGTTTTTTAGTTTTAAAGACAATCCCACTACCTTGAAGTTATATTTTTTAAACTTTAAAATAAAAACTATTTCTGAGATCATTCTGGATAACCTAAGTTTTTATATGAAGACCTAAAAAATATTTTGTCTGTAGCACATCAACATTCACAAGAATTTTTGCAAAATATTGGGAGATATATGGTCCTGCACTTATTACTCATTTGTGAATCAGTAACATTTATGCATTAATACCAACACTTGAAAATATTGAATTAAAATCAGGATAACTATGGTTAAAGCATTGTGTTCTGGACACAGGTTTTGCACACAAACTAGCAGACAATTATCTCTCATATGCATTAAATATTACTTATTTTTAATTTATAGAGGTCTATTGTATTAATTAACAAAAGGTAAGAACTTTCTTACCATTATCTGACCAGCTAAAAAAATTCTGTTTTTCTTCTAAAACAAGTAATGACAGAGCTCTCTCTGTGACAGTATCAACCTGAAGCGTAAAGTAAAAATTCTGCTCATAGAGTTATACCTGGAATTTGGCTTTGTAATATTGTTACCCTTAAAAACATGTCACTCAGGGAAAGCTTTTCATAGCTACAGGACAAGATGCCACATCCAAACCCAGCTAGAGATGGTGGGAAGTTTTCCATTGGCTTAAGAGTACTTTGGATCAGGTCTCAGGAAGGACTTAAAACCATTGAAGGTCTTTTTCTGTGAATGGAAGTATTAAGGATTAAACCTTCTCTGGCTTAAAAAGATAAAATAGAAAAAAAAAACCCCAAACTTCATTCTATTCTTTCAGTTTCTTCACCCTGAAGTCACAATGGGAGTACTGGGTGTTACTCAACAAGAAGGCCCTTGCCCCTCCTCCATGACACCTATACTCATGGAACATACTTACGCTTTCCTGACAGATGTTTCTTGATTAGGGCATCAGAGGAAAACAAATCATCACCTACAATGGTTCCTGGAGAAGCCTTGAGGAAAAACTCATAATCCTTCCTTTTTAATGATTCAAATTCTTTACATATTAATTTTTATGATTTCCCTGGGGTTTTTTTACATAATTTGTTCATAGCTCTTATTCATAGGGAACAAACACAGTGATTTATCTCTGCAGTGTCCAGCATACCAAATATTTACAGCTTTAAAATGAAAACTCATTTGTGAAATGCACAGCAGTTAAAACATCAGATATTGAGTTCACTCCCTTCTAAAGAATAACTTTGGTATTTAAAAGAAAAATACACAAATATTTGCAGAGATGACTAAGAAGTTTTATTCATTTTTGTATCTATTATCTGGAGCAGGTTGCTCTCAGAGGTGGTGGAGGCCCCTTCCGTGAACACATTCAAGGTCACGCTTGATGCGGCTCTGAGCAGCCTGTTTGAGTTGGGGATGGGCCTGATGATTACAGAGAGGTTGGACTAGATGACCTCTAGATGTCCCTCCCAACCCAAATCATTCTCTGATTACATGTCTACCTCATGGCTAAATTATAGATTTAGATCATTAAGAACATTCAAGAAAGGTGGCAGACTGATTGGTTTGAAAAAAATTAATTCTTTACCAATATAAAAAAAAAGGGGGGGGGG